>OZ024899.1:29030417-29177917 GCA_964017195.1 Siderastrea radians | reverse complement strand
CTCGTTAACCTTAGGTATTTGTACCAACCAGGCGAGTTGGAAGGGGGTAGCAAACGTGCTACTGATCCCGTCTGGTCTTTCAAAGGTTATAACATTGAAAAATCAGTCACCAAACCAAATGAACCTGTTCTGTATTATTTACAAGATGGACCCAAACGCGGCGTCGTACGTGAGGAGCTTCTTGTTGTTCCGCCTAACTCCGAACTACTTCCAGCTAATTCATAAATAGCTCGAGTAAAGCAGCATCAAACTCATCGTCTGTAATAACTTGTTGCAGCTAGATACCCATAAGCAAACGTGTCAATGCCATTCTGTGTTATCCCGCGCTTGGAATCGAATGGACACAATCATATTTTGTGTTGGTGCATACCATAAATCTCATGGCCCTCGCTGCGGAGAATGTTCATTCTATGTCTAAAGGTCTTTTTCCTATCAAGCGCCTCTTTGTACTGCTCGTGTCTTATTTTTTTCTTAACTACACACTTTTTCACTCCTTTTGCCTTTTTGATGTTTTTTTTTCCTCTGTCAAGATTGAGTACATTTTTGGCCGAAGGCAAGCACACTCTGATATTGGTTTTCCATTCATCTCATCCTTCATTTTACCCAGAACCTTTTTGTTCACTTCGCTGTAAAGCAGATGCTCTTTTGGGTAATCGCTTGTGTCATATAGATCTTTTTGACCTTCCATATCCTTGTAAACATCACCTGTTTCAATTTCCATCAAAAGGCTGTCTGTGTCTGTATAAAGAAGATTACATCTTGGGCCGCACTTCTTTTTGAGATTTTTGTAATAAAAATCATACATCAGGATTTTGCTGTTGTCAAGTATTGTCATACTCACATAAACGGGCTTGTTAAACAACACCTTTTCCTTCCGCATGCTTAATATTCCTGCAAGATTGTTAGAAAACAATTCGTACCCAGCAAACAGAGGATTTGCCGTTAACTTACGGATCTTTCTCATATCATTGCTACGAACTATTTTTCCCTCCACGCGTTTCCGCCGATTCTCCTTCGTTTTCCCAAAATCCGCGTTGTTCATGAGTTTGAAAACGTTTTTTTCAAAATCGTTTTTAGCCTGCTTTCTGAATTCTGTGTTCATCCTTATGAACGGCTCCACCCAGCGTTCTTGGTTAAACTCCAACGTTCTGTGTACCTTTTTCAGCTTCATTCCAAGCTTGAGATATAACTGCAGATTTCTGTAATGAACAACATAGTTTTTCTTGTCTCGCAGTGTTAACACAAGCTTTTCTTCATTCATGTCCACGTTCAACTCATCCGCCAGCTTCCTTTGGTACTCTGACATCCATTCCTTTTCTATCTTCTTTTTTTCTGAGGCTAGTGGATAACTATTATGCTCCTCATGAAACTCAGCTGGATACTCCAAATCCACCTCAAGAATCCAACCTCTCTTGACATCTTCTTTTTTGTCAAGTATCTGCTTTTCCGTTGGCATTACTCTCTTCCATGTAAAACTCCCTTTAGGCAGCGCTTTACTCATTGCCCATCCGTAAAGATTGTTTGCGTCAAGATATTGTATGCAAGTGTTTGGCTTGCCTACGTCATGCTCTTTTACATATGGATTGTTTGCTTTTGCATAACGTTTGCTTACCATTGATATTCCACCGCGTATTCCTCTTTCGATGAAAAGATGCATATAGATGTCTGTCAACAGCTCAAGTTTCACTCCTGTCTTTTTCAACAGCGCATCCCATGATAACCCCGGTGAAGTAAAGTAACTCATGTGCTGGATCCAGTCCGTACTTTTCCAAACATATCCTCCTGAAGTTTTCAAACACGTCCGCCAGCAAACTAACATCTGTTTTCAGATACAAATCGTGATAATCCCCCAAATTTTTACACTCGAATACTGTCCATACCTTCAGTGCGTGTTTGTACTCTTCATCTGTAATGTGCTGGTCATTCAGCGCGCTGTAAAAATTCTCTTGGTCCGGAAATTTTGTTTCGCTAAAGTAATTCTACCCGTCCATGTGTTCGTAAGGATATACACCCTTTTTCAAAATCGCAACATTTTCTGCAACTTGTTTTTTCCAAGCTTCATCGTGTACTTGAACTTTTCATGTGGTGTGTTTTTCACCAGTAAATCCAAAGGTGCCTGCAAAAAGTTCAAACTGTCTATAAAACGCAGTCCCTCCCAGTGACAAGCTGATATATTTCTCCATGTTCTTTGGAATACATCTTATCTCACCTCCTATCTTCGACATCACCTGAAACAGATGATGTGCATCGTAGCCACGAAGATTATGAAAACAACGGGTATTGGGTAATTTTAAGTTGCAGTCATTGTGTGCAGCTCCACGGTATTTTCCTGTTATGTGGCAGTGATCCTTGACTGCATCTCTGTAATTTTTCACAAACAGGGATTCTCCGCATTACAAACAATCTTCTTAACTATTTTTTGTCCATTTATCTATTTCAGTTAGCGGTTGAGGCTCCTTTCTTGGCTCTATGAATTTTACACTGTAGTGGCATTTTTGTGCGTCTGCCCGCAATAACTACCCGTATCTGCTTCGTAAATCGGCATGGAATCCAAAAATGTTTCCTTTACTAATGGTTTTTCACAAATATGACAGTGAGTTTCTGCTTTAAAATTTATCCAATCTTCCCGTTGCATCAAAAGAGGCCTGCGAATTTCTAACATTTTCCTTAGTTGCTTCTCCACTTTCAGAAGCGCCTTCAAAAACTCC
This sequence comes from Siderastrea radians, assembly GCA_964017195.1. Classification (NCBI taxonomy): domain Eukaryota; kingdom Metazoa; phylum Cnidaria; class Anthozoa; order Scleractinia; family Rhizangiidae; genus Siderastrea; species Siderastrea radians. The sequence continues at coordinate 29,175,209 of OZ024899.1, read as the reverse complement.
TCGACTGTGTTTTCACCTCTACGACAAACTATTTTCGTCGCTAAACCATCGCTTCTTACAACAATGAAACCACAACGTAACCACACAAAGCATGATGGCTTGTTTTTTCCGTGTAACTCTCTTGTTTATTTGGAAGTTCACAGCCTTGCATTTTTCCACAATTGCTTCTAAATCGGCGTATATTACGAAAGGTACTTTTTGCTGGTTTTGATAATTTTTAAAGTAAAGATGGCTGTTCGTTTCCTTTGGCATTTCTATTCTCGTTGGCCTGCCGTTTATGCCGTTGCAATGCTTTTCGTGTTCTTCCAAAATTTCCTTTTTCCGAAACCCTGTTAAACACAACAAGTAGTAATGCTTGCTTTCGTTGTGCCGTGTTTGATCATACAGTAGAGCGCTTATGCTTTTACATATGAATAGTGCTGAATGCCAACTCAGTTAACATAAGATTTATACGTGGCACGAATTTATCTTTCGTGCTTAATCTGTACACAATCACTCGGTCACTCCACCCAAAAACATTAATATCTAAGTTTTCGTTTAGTGCTTCGAGCTTGTCTATTTGTTTAACCGGTGTTGCGAAATCAATTCCTTCGTAATTTATCCCATCGTTTGTCGGGTAACTGGTTGTTCTCAATGGATTTTTACCCTTTGGCGCTGGAAATAATGCCGCTCGGAGTGACCATTTCAAACACTCATTGTCTTTCCTGTTTTGTACATTGATTATTGCTATCTTATTTCGTAACTTTGCATTTTGGAGGAAGTGGTTTATACGTTTCTCCACGAAGTGGTTCATATCTTGCTACTTTCACATAAGCTTTCTCTGTTCCCACAAACTCCCAACCAGTTCCTGCTTCTGACCAGTTCTCAATTTCACCGTTTACTCGGTCAAAGAAATTTTCATATTCCTCTTTTATTTCCTCCTCGCTTGCGTTTTGAAACACCCTTACATCATCTCCAAAGTAATGTTCCATTACCAACACCTCCTCGTTACCATCTTCATTAACATTTACTTTTTCTGCTATCACAACTTTAACACTGCCTAACTGTTCCATCTCGTTTTTCACAACATTTACAAACTTGTATTTGTTTTCATTCGCAAATGTTAAGAAATCATCACCATTTTCATAATTTTCCGGAAAATCCATTCTTCACACATGAAACCACCCACGAAAATCTGTTTGTACCAACATAAAATCTACATATTCAAGCAAAGGTTGACGCGAGTTACTGTTTTCCTCCTCACTGATTGCGCCGTAAAACATATGAGAAAAGAGAAAAGATGGAATAATCAATATGTCGCGAGCACCTATAGGGCACTTCAACATTGCTGATCCTAGCAGTATGCAGGACGCGTGTCACCACGAACTCAGTAAATATGACCTCTGCTCGCCACGAGTCTCCCAGTAGCTCAGTGGTTAGAGCGTCTGACCGGTGTACGGAAGGTCATGGGTTCGATTCCCGTCGGGGACTCAGATTTTTTCTTTGTCCCACGCTCGCGACAAATTGATTGTTCCATCTTTTCTCGTTTCTTCTCTGAGCTTAAAATTCACCATCTTTCTTTATTTAGTCCTAAACTTATTTATGGTTGAACCTATGTACTGCATAGCACATTTTGCTCATGACAAAAGATACACTCCATGATCTGAGTTACAATCCATCTTAAAATTAATTACAAAATTATTGCCAGTTACCTTACTTTTAAAACATGGAGTTTCAACCAGGGAATCGCATACCCTACATTTTCTATCCCCACATTTAACAAAGCACGTAATCCCCCCTGGTGTTTTTAGTTCTGAATGCACCAAGATCGCGGTCTTTCAGGAATTTCGGCCTAAGGAAAGCCACCAAAGGGACCTGTATTATGGCTACCTGGCGTCTAGCGTCTAGAGGAAGGCAATAATCTATAAGAGGACAAACGCATAGATGATTCAGACGCTCGATTTAAGTTTGACAGTGGCGTGATTTCCCTGAACCAATCACAATTCTTTGCTACGCATAGCAACCAATGAGCTTGCTTCATTTTGTACAGACAATAGACTACGTCAAATCGCTATTTTCGTGTTTGTCAAAGTGGGGAAAGGACCCCCTTTCGAATTGTTTTGGAAGATTTTGAAATAAACAAGCTTTTTTGTATATTTTGTCCTTTATTATATAAAACAAATAGAACATCAGTGACACACTCGGCTATCGCCTCGTGTGCCACTTTTTTGTTCTTACCAGAGTTTGACGTCACCTGTGATCTACTACTGAACAGATGCACGACAACATCGAATCTATTTGTTCAATATATATATATATATATATATAACTTCAAATTTCTTGTGTGGAACGGTTTTCAGAGAGCGCTCAACTTTTTAGGAGCAGTATTAAATTATTCAAAAAGGTTCCAGGCTTCAAAAGTATTTCATCGATTTAATGCGACAGGTCTGTTTCGTATAGTCAATGGATGACCACACTCTTCAGGCAATTTTATCGAATGACCGTTAATTTAAATGCTGGCGGTTAAATACAAGATATAAGACATAAGATATAAGATATACGATATACAAAATGTGGTTGCTAGGTAGCAGTTGTGAAGATTACGTTACTTTAAGGTTTTTGAGTACAAATCTGTTTCTATGGGGGCATGAACTCGCTAATTCGTTACGTTTGTTTAAGCTGCAAAGATCTTTTTTACAGATAATAATAAACTTTTCATGGAGACAAAGGTTACATTTCTTGCTGATATTATTGTAAGGTTGACATTTTTTTAGCACTTTCCATTTAATTTGAAAGGCTTTTTTCGCGTCTTTTAGAGTCCAAATGTGTTTCGAAAGTTCAGTTTCGTTTCTTTTGTTGCTGTGCCGAAAGGATGCGTTGTGGTTTCTGTAGCGATCTTTAAAGTTTGTTGCTAGTCCTACGTACGATTCTGTGGAAGCTTCGCTTGTCACCGTTGCTTGGTAGACAACATTGGTTTGGAGGCATTGGCCTTCTAGGGGACATTCATTCTTTTTTCTACAGTTGCACCCATCGCGTGATTGCTGAGTAGGCGCTGGTGTGACATTTGAGAGGATGCTTTTGTTATGCGATGCGATAGTAGGACTAGCAACAAACTTTAAAGATCGCTACAGAAACCACAACGCATCCTTTCGGCGCAGCAACAAAAGAAACGAAACTGAACTTTCGAAACACATTTGGACTCTAAAAGACGCGAAAAAAGCCTTTCAAATTAAATGGAAAGTGCTAAAAAAATGTCAACCTTACAATAATATCAGCAAGAAATGTAACCTTTGTCTCCATGAAAAGTTTATTATTATCTGTAAAAAAGATCTTTGCAGCTTAAACAAACGTAACGAATTAGCGAGTTCATGCCCCCATAGAAACAGATTTGTACTCAAAAACCTTAAAGTAACGTAATCTTCACAACTGCTACCTAGCAACCACATTTTGTATATCGTATATCTTATAACTTATGTCTTATATCTTGTATTTAACCGCCAGCATTTAAATTAACGGTCATTCGATAAAATTGCCTGAAGAGTGTGGTCATCCATTGACTATACGCAAACAGACCTGTCGCATTAAATCGATGAAATACTTTTGAAGCCTGGAACCTTTTTGAATAATTTTATATATATATATATATATATATATATATATATATATAACATTATATTTTAACGAAAGTTATTCCAGGCTTCAGATGTATTTCATCGCTTTATTGCTACAGCCCTGTTTCGTATGGCCAAAGGATGACCATTTACTGCTCCTGAAAAGTTGAGCGCTCTCTGAAAACCATTCTACACATTAGCAGATTGAATTTATATATATATATATATATATATATATAGGGTTGGAATAAATGATTTCTAATATGGTTGGCTGGAATGATGATTTTTTTCTCAGCCATATTTGTATTTTTCCTCCTAGGTTTTTGCTTCGAACGAAACTAGAAAGAGTGGGTCTTGAGTCTTTCTTGGATCTTCACCGCAGCAAACTGGTTGACTCTAAACTGTGATGTATCAATGTTTTGTATGACAGGGGTTTTTCGTATATCTATAACAAGTATGACGGAAAAATGTAGGAAAGCGTACTTCTCTAGATTTATGGAACGGTATTTTTTTCTCACTTATGACATTTGTTTGACCTTCAACTGTGTACCCCTTGGCTATCTTGAGGAAAAACACAGAATTGTATATATATCATATCCAGAAATCTTTAAAAATCTTAAAACTTAGCAATATCAGGGACATTTGTTGCCACACCGCTTTTATTCATGCTATCACATTCTCAGTCAGACCTATGTTCAAATTTTTGTCAGTCTCGCTAACATAAGCGGCCTGGCAGTCGAAGAATTTGATCTAATAAACTTTTCCCTGTCTGTCGATTGGTTCATCTCTTTCCTTAACGTTTGTTGGCAGTTGTCGCAAAGTAGTCATAGGTTTGCGAGCTCCTATCTGGAGACAGACTACAGTTCGTCATACCTTGGCCAGACTAAAACGAGAGACGACAAATGTTCCTACTCTTTAAGAGCAGAAGAGAGTCAATGAAAGTTCACAAGAGTTAGAGGCCAAACGAAAGCGAGGGTATTAGCCTCCGTCGATTGTAATTAAAATCTGGGCAGGTCAAAAGTTTTCAAGATAGAGTTCCCTGGAGCGCAATTGAGTATTAGTTTCGACTAATCAAGCCAAATGAGAGCAAGGCGATTTGAACTTTCGAAGAGTATCCCGTGTCTATTCCGTTTTTGTTTGGTCCATAAAAAATTAGATGTAACTGGAGAAAACCTCGTTAACCCTGAAAAAACTGGTTAACCCTGAAACTAATCATTGACTAATGAATTTTCCAATTTTTGTGTTAATTATTTTAATGGTACCCAAAAGTGGGGGGGGGGGGGCTAAAGCCCCGTCTGCCCACCCCTCGCGCGGTCCCTGCACGGGCAAAGGAAACTTAATTGAAACCAACCAATGGAGAACAGTTAAGACGCCTACCCTACTAAAGACTAGCCTTGACTTTCGATCACTCTGGTGTGGGTCCACACCAAGGTCAAGAACAAAAATGATTCCCAAGCATGTCTACAGTTGGACATTCATCATTCAGATAGACTGCACAAGCTGTATAAGTGTGCGGGCTGACCTAGACCTTGAATAACCTTGGAATATGAAATCGAATTATAAAGATTAGAAACTTTAAATATGAGATAAACCTTAAACACAAAACGCTTGAACAACTAGATCAGCATCCTGAAATTAGCTTCACAAAACACGGTTTACAGTCTCCTCAGCAAAAGAAAAACAGAGCCGCTTAACCGACAGACGGCCAATAACATCGTGAGTTCGTCGCGCGACCAATAAGGACAACAACGAGAGACTTACAACACCTACTGACGACTCACAATTCACTTGACTCTGATGATGACTTTCGCTCAGGTTGTCGAAACGTCAATCAATGTCGACAAACATCAACAGTTCTTCTCAGGACAACACTCACCTGGACGATCATACTTCACCGGCGTTATTTTATGACTAGAGCGAACAGCCTCTGTGTTGTTGGCAACGTCGTAAATACCAGGTTATATACCTCTTCCACACTCACCAACAATTCTGATTAGAACAAAAAGAGCATACAAGGTAAGTGACACAAAAAATAAAGCCGTTTTATCGTTCACTGTCCACTACAGAGATTCAAATCCTTTATAACGTGGTTGCATGACTGACTTCGTCTTTCCAACAGGAACGGTTCAGGTCTTAATGCAAATAAGGAGTCAGAACAAATTTAATATGCGATGTATATTTGCAAATACAGGAATCATTGATGGTCTTTAAACAAAGAAGCGAATCCAAATTCAATTAACCCTAAATCATTGGACGCAGACTTCGATTGTATATTGGATTTCGTTACATTTCTTTACAAACGGAAGTCACAGGTTGTTGCTGAGTAGACCCTATAGTGGTCGGTCAGTGGCTTTCTAATCTAGCGATAGGCCGATATTCCTGGATTGATGAAAGATTTGAAAAATCAGTTCTGCCTAGTAAATGGACCCTCGCATGAACATTCAAGCAAGGTTTTTGAGTTCCGTGAAGGTACCGCTCCAACCTAAGGACATTCCATTGTAGTTGTTTCAATTTCCCGGACCAGTGTTTCTCAAAACCCCCGAATACATTTTTGGCCCGAAATACTATTTTACGTACATAGTGTACATTACGAGAAATTTGATTCTTAATATCAACATTAAGAAACGACCACCAGCCGATACAAAACGGATAAAAAAAAATGTTTTCTTCGGGCCCGAGATACAAGGGAAGGGTAACTACATCTCTTAAAAGACTTTTACTACTAGAATTACTACCAGAGTCAAGTCAACCTAACTTACCTACGGACCACTGACCTTTGGACTTAGATGGTAAAGTGCGTGAAATAAATCATCTCTTGCTTTGCACCACTTTCTAACAAACAAGAAGGCAACCTTGCAAAGCCTTCTTCTGGTATTTCGCACGGTTAATCTCGGATGTGTTTCCCAATGAGGTCTTCAAGCGAATTTTCAAGGGTGAAAATGTCCCGTTGGAATCACCTGATGACGCTAATTTTGACATCGTAGCATGGTACACTTGAAGGGAGTCAACATCTTCAGAGTTTTCTAAGCCCTCTTTTCCTAAAGTGTCACTTATTTGCCAACTAAAAGCACTTGGATCCCAGGTTATATCTTGAACTCTGATAGTCTTGGAGGGGCAGCAAACTGACCTGGGCTCTCATCGTTATAGTTTGCTGCAGGAGCCATAATCGGGGATCCGTCCCCGATTATGGCTCCTGTTAACCGTTGTTTTCCTTCTTTTGTACGTAATAGAGATTATCGGTTATTTCGTCAAGGAACGTTGTAAAAATTTAAGGAGATTCTAATGCCAGCTGTGCTAAACAGATAACTGAGATCAGCATAAAGGTCAAGCCGTCTCCTTAGTCAGCATCTTTTGACTTAATGGTTCCCTCTTTTGGGTGAACAATTTGGCACACACCTTTGTCCTGTGTTTTCGGCAAGATGAACATATGGCTACTGAAAAAAAAGATGCACCTTCAGAGCAAAATGTAACTCAGGGCACTCATTTTGATACCTCTTGGTGTAAATAAATAGAAAGAGATGTTTCACAAGCACCTCAGTAAACTGTGAATTTAACTCTTGCCTTTTTCTATTGCCAAAGATATTCCAAAACGGTCAATCGACATATACATCTCCTGTGTCCCAGGGATGTTGATTATGTCACTAACTTTGACTTTTGCTGGTGATGATTTGGCTTTAGATATTGTGATAACCATGATGGCCACCAAGACTTTCCCAAGCCAAACCAATGGCAAAAGCGTTCTTTTTTAACATTTTTAACATCTTTGAGCAACATCCAGTCCAGACCAGCCCTTTGAAGGGTTTTCTGATATTCCTTCAGTTTCGGGTGTGACAAACTATAGTTCATTCAGTGTGCACTAACATCACCATGACACTCGTACAAAAAGACATTTCTGTTCGCCCTTGAGGCGGACCACAAGTTATAGACTCTGTTTTAGATAAAGTACAGACATCTGCCATGGTTATCAAATTCCAACCCAGACTTATACTCACAAACTATCATACTCTGAAGACGCCGCTGACCAGAACACTTAAATGGGTGGTAACCTAGTGACGACCACACAGCGGTCAAACGCACGACGCGTGCGCAGTTCCCGCCATAACTTTACAAAAGAAAACACAGACCAATGTCGAAAGGTTCACTTTAGCTGCAAAACGTAGCGCCATTTCTGAAAACTTAAGCTTTTTACTTCGAGCATAAGTTTAGAATGAAGTAACGGGCATCCATAAGTTTTATCGGCACGAAATTTTGTTTATCGGGACATTTTATACATCTTTTTCATACGAACTTCGCGCTCGTATAAGTCTGAACTCATTCAAACTTCAAGGCTCTGAAAAACCGGAAGTGACGTTGTTTTTTGCGTTTGACCGCTGTGAAAGTGACGATAATTTGTAACAAGAAGTAACATACACTCAAAACCAGTGGCCAACAGTGTGAGTTAAATGGAACTTGGATTCACTACTTTATTTTCAGAAGAGCAAAAATTTCTTTAGTTGCAAATATGTTTCGCTTGTTAAATGTCTTCTTTCCCCTTTTTTTGTCCTTTTGATCTGAAACATGTAGATTCCGCCTCCTTTAGAAAGACGGACTCAGTCGTGCGATCACATTACAAAGGATTTACATCTCATTATTTGACGTTCAACGAGAAAATGACTTTCCTTTTTGTATCATTTGCCTTGTTTGCTTTTTAAATTATAGTTTTTACCATAAGAACTCGTTAGTAAGTGTTGAAGACGTCGTCAACTATACCAAGCCGGTTCGCTCTTGTCCCGAAAGAACGGTAAATTCAGTAGTTTCAATCGTTTCGTACAACACTTCTCCCAAGTTTATTGTTATAAGTGTTACCGCTATCCTTGTGGTTTTCATTTAGGGGTTTTTAAAACTCCTTTAGATCTGGTTGAACTTTTGAGAACTAATTGTTTCAAATTTATCCCCTCACGCCTCCTTATCCCTCACGGCATTTCCATATCTGCCTCCTCTATTCACACAATTCGAACATTGTCCCGCTAAAATGTATAAATGACACCCTTTTTAATGTGAGTTTTAGATCAGTTACGATTTACACTCCATTTGAACACCCGGAAGAGGACCAAACTTCGCAACTCGACATTTCTTAATAGAAGTGAATTCAAGCTTAAAGATATATATTTTTAAATAAAGTATTATAAACTTTACTTGGGTTTACAAAAATAATGATCCCAACTGCTTTTTGAGCCAGAAGCGACTGGTCTTTTCTTAGACGCAGCCCCTCGCTGTAATTGAATTTTAGCCTTTTTCAGGGTTCCAGTACCATATTCTTCAAGTTCTTTTTTCGTAGAACCCATCCTTGTTTTCACTTTTTCGCTTTCGATTTTTTGTGGTCAATGAGTATGCCAACAGAAAAGTGGCGACTAAATTAAGATACGCAGCCGAAACATTACAGACAAGCTGCCAGGTGACACCATTCTAACAAGCGTACGAGGGTGGGCTGGGACAAGTCTCAAATGAGGTGACGAATGTAGGTTAGGAGTCCTTTTAAAAATTCACAGCTGAGGGGAATTTATTTACGGACCAAGAATATGTGAGGGGTACCAAGGCTTTTTTGATTGCTTCTCTTTAGGTTGATAAGGAATAGGGCGCCAAAAACGCAGATATTCCGTGCATATAGCTGGGGTGACTGGCACACAACTAAAATATATGTGTAAGTCCATATCTTCTTGTTTAAGCAATAGAATGATGACGAATTAAAAAAAAACACGAGACATCTTTTCGAAAGCATGTTTCAGCATAACTTATGCTATCTTCAGTTTAAAGAGAATGATCAAAATAGCGCAATATTTGTATGGGTAATCACATGATTTTGAGTGCAATTTGGAATAAATGAGCACGAGTAAATTTTTCAAAGGTTACCTAAATAGGGCGGCCTTTGAAAAATTTACGAGTGTTCATTTATTCCACATTACATGAAAAAATCATGGGATTAATTTGTTATCAAGTAAACTTGTGGTTCATCAAAGGCGGCCTCTTTGTAATAATGAGTCTGCTAAAAACTGGAGCCAGCGAGCCAAGCGAGTCACAGTTCGAGCTATGAGAGCCATGCGAGTCAAGTGAGCCACAATGCGAGTCATTCGAGTCACAATATGAGTTATACGCAGGGCGATATGAAAAAAATGCAGATTTTACCGTAGAACAAGTAAACTGTAAAATAAATATATAAACCTAACAGAATATTTAATTTATGAATCCAGGAATAATTTTTATGTGTTTCGGCATTTTTTTATAGCTTCCCATTCAGTTATTGGGCCTTTACGTCTTCGAAAGCTACTTTGTTCCACATTTCGTATTTAAAATGGGGGCATCCTCTAGTTCTAATTTTCTTAGTTTCAAACACAACTATTTAATATATAACATTTCATTATATATAGGACAAATACGTTGCGGAACTTGATTTTAGTGCCCAGTCAGTTCAGTCGCTTCGAAGAAAATACCATGATTTGAAGTGCTATTAGCCATTTATTCATAGTGTTTATAGTTTTATTTCATTTTAAATCTTATATATACCTTGTATCTTTCCCACTTTCTTATCGAATATTATTCTTAGCAGAATTATCTTAGTTATGTACTATATCTAATTTTAATGTATATCTTGTATATTACACGACCCCACAAGCATTTTGCTTTCACCTGTTAAACCTTATTTTGCTTTTGCACCTTTCATCGTGTTTAAATAAAAGGATGTGATGATGATGATGATGACGATGATGATGATGATGATGATGATGATGATGATGATGATGATGATGATGATGATGATGATGATGATGATGATGATGATGATGATGATGAGGATGACGATGATGCCGAACCACTTCACATCCGTCATCATCCGTGTCCGAGCGATAGGCGTCGTGACGCGAGGGACGATCGCATAGGTAGGATGAGGAATATTCAAAAACCGATCTTACTCCTCATCCCGATCACGACGCCTCTCCTCTTCCCTTCCTCGCTCTTCTTCCCTTTTTCGCTTTTTCCCTTCTTACGTTCCTTCTCCTTCTTTCAATTTTCAAAGGCAGGCTTTGCGGTCTTCAACCACCTTTTGCTCTTGTTCTGTACTTTCTCTCTCCTTTTCTCTGCGCACTTTCTCCCTCTCCTTGCTATCCTTCTCCTCCTTTTTCCTTTCTGGCTTTCGTCTCCGCATCCTTTTTTTTTTCTCTCAGTTCAGCATCCTTCTCAGCTGTTCTTGCAGCCTCCTCTTTTGCCTCCTCCTTTGCTTTTTCTTCCGCACCTTCGTCATTCACCGCTGATTTCGCTGCCTCAGCATAGGATGAAACGTTTGCTTGTTGTTCGAAATTTGCGCTATAGATGAGAAATGGGCACTCCGTTGTAGGATGACCTGGTGCAAAGCAAATACCACAGAGTGGCGACTGAGTGGCAATCTGTCGCTCTGTGGCCCGAACAGAGCGAGGCCTTGCAACCGCTAGCTAGGTGTTTCTCATCTCCACATTTCCGACATGTCTTAGGTAGCGTCGGGTTCCAAAACTGAACCATCTCACTAGAAATAATGACTTCAGATGGGGCGGGGGGGGGCGGTTTAACGCATATCTTGCAGTACGCACACCGTTGAACATGTTTTCGGCAATTCGGTCTCGACGAAAGGAAAAATAAAACTTTTCCATAATGGGACAGCCGCCCGATGACCACGCTTTCCGGCATTTTCATAGCCGCTTTATAGTTCTTGACTATTTGCTTTTTCACAATCCTCAAGAAAAACTTGACACCCGCATACGGTGAAAGAAGGTACCCTTAAGGCTTGTAATTTAGCCTCGGAGGAGTTGAACGAGACAATCCAGGTGTTGTTTGAAGCCCTTCGTTGTATCGATGTTATATTATCAATGCTATTTCTGCCTTGTCAATTTCTTCCAAGGTTTGTGGTGTGTCAACTGAAAAACAAACAGGTGGATGTTTTTGTACGCTTGACTTCCTAGCCATTATTAACCCAGTGCATTCTTCAAGATGCCCAGTTGATCATTCGAGAGCTTTATATGAGAGAAAAGATTTGTAACTGTTTCGTGATGTGAGGAAAGCAAGGTTAAATTGTTCTTCCGGTGCGTGGAAATGTCCACATTCTTCTTCAAGATCAACCAGTCAAAAGGGCTTAACACATTCTTGATTTTGGTTTCTAGTCGAGTTTCCTGCGCTCACGAGAGCGCCTCAAAATAGTATTGAACAGAAGTCGCTTCCTGATGGCGTACACCCCGTGGTGGTTGGTGTTAGGTAACGGGAAACAGATAAACTTCGGAAACACGTTCACGGAACGGCAGCTCTTGAGGAAGGATAAATGCAAGTCTGATTTACTTTTCGTGATAGCTAATATTTCAAAACTTCTTAAATATTTAATGGATAACGATTCATGGAACTTTGTAGCTAAATGATACTTCCATATCTTCTTGTTAGCAATAGAATAATGACGAATTTAAAATACAAGAGATACCTTTTTTAAAGACCTGCCATCTTCAGTTTAAAGAGAATGATCGAAATTGCGCCACATTTATAGGTTAAAACTACAAGACAAAAATAGTTAGATTGATCACACGCTGAGCTAATGGCAAAAAAAAAATGATTGTTACTGTATGATACCGATACCGTTCCAAAACAAAGTGTCTGGTACTGTCTGATACAAATACTTTTACAAAGTGTGACTAAAATTAGAAGGTGTTAAAATTGAATGAATGGATTTGCGTGTTTTAGACTTTGCAGTGAACTACAGAAAAAATTTTTAAAAGTAACTTTAGGATGCAGAAGGAATATTCTTCTCTTGGAATTTATTTTTTTTTCATTGTAAAATTTTGTTCATTGCTATATTCATTGTAAGAAAAGAACTCAGAAAATTGGGAAATCTTTGTTAAAATCAACTAGAAACAGATCTTCAAGTCTTCCCGCTTTGTTTTGATTACCAGTAAATATTTTGATTAACACTACATGCTATTCCAGGATGTCTTTCCTCCTTTTACGTTCACCGTTATTTCTTCCCGAAGTCTTCCACTCATCTGCCGAATGTGTAAAAATTTATTTATTTTTTAATCGTCAAGTTCATTATTTAATGCGTTGTGTGCTGTTGTTCCTAACCACTCACTCCGTTGCATGGATAGCTAAAAAACGTCTATACTTGTTTAAACTCATATAATCTTTATAGTCTCAAGCATTTTTATAACCTCAGTCTCAATGCTTTATAATTTCAAGCCCACGAATTCGTTTTTTATAACATAAGAAACCCCAAGCTACTTTTTTGGGGGTTCACCAATTCTTATATAAATCACAACCCTTTTGCACAAGGATTCGTGCCTTTGTCGTTTAGAGAACCTTTTACTTAGCGAGACTCAGATAACAGCATTCTTACGTTAAAGCATAATACGAATATTTTCTTCGGCGCTGCTAAAGCACTGTGGAGAAACTGACGCTGATAGGAAGGACACTTAGCTATGACTTGAAGAAAACCTCGACTGTTCTTTACTACTCGAGACGTAATCAAAGAAAGAGCTAAAGATAGTCAGTTACAATAACAAATAACCGAACTCGGTGTAACAAAGACTGCAAGATAATGCCCATTGCATGGTCAAATAAAATGTTACAGACCTTCTCATTACGGAGGTCCCAAGAAGAGTGGCTTGAAAACTACCGCTCACTAAAAGCAGGCTGCAATAACCGAAACAAACGCGGCTGATATTCCAAAAAATGACACAAAACCGCAATCGCTAACCAGACGCAACCAGCCGAATCACATTAAGAAATTGAATCGATTGAAAAACCGATAGACTGTGAGCAGTCGTCCTATTTACCTTCTCGATAAATTAAGAGAAGAAAGAGTCTGCTCGCAGTCTAAAAAGCGAGAAAGGCGACAAACAATAACACCACCTTGCTTGTTATTTGTCACAACAAGAAAGTCTGTCATCGCGTGTCATTGCAAACCAATCAGAATGCTGCGTTCGTGGACGAACGCGGAGAATTACTTTTACATGCTAATTTTAAAATTGCCAAATGTTGACTTACACGTTCATGTCTCCCTTGGGACTGGTCTGAGACAGCTATGCCCTTCTTGATGAAGGTTTCTGCTCATTTCTTTCCTCCATCGGCCTCAAACTGAATAGCTAATGAGGAGAATACTTTCACTACGAAGAGAAACTTCAGAGCCAATTTGCCGAGAAAAATTCTTCGCAAATTTGGCACCAAAATTCTCCAAAAATTCATGTAGATTTTGAAACCGGAGTTGCTGTAACAGTATCTTTTTTTAGTTGTGCTCATTCTCCTGAATACACGATTTTTGGGCGGAATCCCCTTGTAAAATACTATAGCATCTTAGTCAGAACTTAGTGACACTCCCAACAATCCCAGCAATGAAGCAACTCATAAGTAGGTTTCTGATTTCTCAGATTCTTTTTATAAAGCTTTGGGTAACATCAGCCTTTCAGATAGGAGATAGTCTTGTTGCACTCTTCCGCTATTTGTGTGTCAACTAATACAAATGTGTTAGCATAGCATCTTAAAATTAAATTTGACCAGCGTTTTGTGCAGCGAGTTGTATGTCATGATTGTCTTCAAACTTGCAGGCAAGTAACTTGAGGGCTCTGATGCTTATTTGACGATTTTAGGAAAATTTGTCGTAGTTTTTCAAAATTATCGACATTTTTTTGCAAAAATGAGGTTTTAAGGTTACTCCGGACCTTCGCGGGTGTCCTCCCGTGCCCTCAGGGAAAAATTAGTATGCGCGCCATTTTATAGGAAAACACGACAAACTATATATCGTTGGAAATGTTTTTTTTTTTAATGTTCACTTTTATTACACTTTATTTACTTACATTACGCCTAACATACTAACTTGCAGACATAACTTACATAATATTTACGTACTAACTTACATGACATAATATTTACATAATACTTACATACTAACATACTTCGCTTCACTTAAAGTACATTGGTTACATAGTAACTTACATAACATACATACATACTATATTTACTCACATTTTTTAAAATATATTTATTGATAGTAGGCAGCGGAAAATGCTATATAACAGTACAACAGACTAGAATATACAGTATATAGTAATTGCATAACATTCGTTACTTTCAACAATACTAGCTTACCTTAACCCCCAAACAACTGAACTTATTATGCTATCTTTCTAACCTGTGCCCTGACTAGCTACCGTTCCACACACGTGGTCCTCAATCCGCAAAAGGTAGAAAAAAATATATCTTTCAAAGACTGTAATGTGAGAGGAAAAGGGGGAATTGTCTATAGTAGGACGAATACATCGTGTTCTACAGGTCCAAAGATAAAGTCCTGCGACTAAGAATAAAAAGTAGAAATACTTGCGAAGAAATGGGTGGGGCTTTAAACCTATAACCAAGGAAGGCTTTAACTCAAGCGAACGTAGAGAAGTTTCATTATTGAGCAGCCATTGCTTAAAATTATGCCAGAAGCAGGAAGTTACCGTACAGTTCCAGAAAAGATGGATAAGAGTTTCCTCTTCGAGTTGGCAGAAGCTACAAAGGTCGTTGTCGTTTAGATTTACGATTTTTTAAGAAATTATTAGTGGCCAGTCTCCTGTGTAAGAGTTAGAAATTGAAAAACGAGAAGTTTTGATATTTTCGTACACTGAAAAGGTAACCTGTAAGCAGTCTTCCAGTCAATTGGTTCATTTTCTTCTATCATGCAGTCCACAGACCATTTTGTTTGGCTGTTAACAGGCTGCTTTCGTTTCTTTTCTACAAGTTTTTTGTATGCAACTCTATTTGGATTTTTTGCCTTAAAAAACTTATCAAGTATTTTCGTGAGAGACGTTTTCCTTAAAGGTTATGACCAAATCTTTTACGGCTGATATTACCCCAGAGAAAGATAGAAAGTTTGCCTTGATATTATAACGCTCTTTGAATTCAGAGAAGGATAGAAATTTAGTCTCATTTTCCATCAAATGACTAATATTCTGTATTCCTTGAGAAGACCATGCTGCATAGTGTATTGGTTTATCATTGACTCGAATGAGAGAGTTTAGCCAGAGACACTGTGAAAGTAACTGTTTCTTTGAAGAAATATTGTCTTCGTAGTTAATATTTGACCAGGTTTGCAAAATTTCTTGCAAGAAAACATGTGATACCTTGAAGTAGGCTAATAAATCCTTTTTGTGCAGATTACCTTTGAAGATAGTATCGCCGCCTAAGTCTCTTAATTGTAAATTGAAAAACAGCTTCCATTTTTCATGATTTCCTGTGTCAAGGTACTTTTTTCACCCCGTTTGTTAGGGCTTGGGTGAAGAGTCTTATATCAATCATCTTTAGTCCTCCATCTTCATATTCACTGATCATTATATCACGATTGATCTTGTCACCTTTGCCATTCCACAAAAACTTAAAGAAGAGGGTGTTGACTTCGTCAACAGCACACTGGTTTGTTGGCAAAGGTGACAAAATATACGTGAGCTGAGAAACAATTAACTGTAGTTTTTCCAAGTAGACTTAATCTTCGCAGTTCCCAGCGGCTTTGAAAGCCGACATAAAGAACAACTGTCCCACTGGGACGAGATCTCGTGGTTGTTGCACACTGGGATTCGGGTCAGGAAACTAAAAATTACAATAAATAGCCAATTAATTGCACCCACCATATATTGTCCTTGTGTTTCTTGACCGTCTCAAAGCCTTACAACCGCATTTCAGTCAGTCTTAAGGTTTCTCGGCTGGAACCGTTAACCTTGAAGTTCCATTAGCACACTCAACAAGCGTCTTCGTATTTACATCAAAACAGAATTTAAAAATATTCCGGGCCACAACGAGAACTGGATATACAGTTTCCTGTAATTTGATTGGCTCAGAGCCGAACCAAAACATTGGCTTGACTGCGAAAGGACTGAGCTCCACATAAATATCTCTCTTGCTTGATCGTGCAAGAAAAGCAGAACGCTTGCAAGATTACCGTGAAAATCAAGCTTATTACAGATATCAAGATGCTGAGGGTCCAGAAAGCTTTTTGTACAAGCGGTACTCAAGCAGCCGGTGCAGTGAAACGTTTGAACTCTTGTGAATATTTTAAGAGACCTAAGCAATAAGCCGAGAAGAAAACACCGATAGAATGCATGTTTTGCAGTGAAAACGGCTTAAGTACCGATACATCAAAGGTGGATGAGCTTTCAAAGGTCGACTACTGGTCTACGTTTCTTGTGAACGAAGATATTTAGGCCTGGAGTGGTCCATCCTACTCTGCACCGGAGCGATACCCTACTCGCTTGAGTAACAACTATGAATCTCTTGAATAACGATAGCTAATGCATAGAAGTCGCAAAAGGTAAATTGAATATTCCAACACAAAATTCCACTTTCAGTCCCATCAGCAAAATCAAACCATTGCACCATACGAGACTATTTTGAAATCCAAACGGGAAATCGACTGTTCTCATCGACTGTGTATGCTTCATGCAATCAACACAAGTGTAATCGTGATATGCCCCTGACAAGAATGTATTCTAACAACTGACACCGCTTTTCGCTGTGATCGCTACCTCTCTTAAATTTTACCGCAACATATTGAATATTACTGAGGGTGAAATTATTGATAAACGACACAAGGAAGCCCTAGCCTGCGAATACAGCCGCCTCTCCGCGCTCCGGCCGCTTGCCGTGTTCGGAGGGGAGAGACGTCTGCGATTTACACACAGAAATTCCATACTGATGACGTAAATCTGTCCGGAATCTAGTCATGAGCGCTGATTGGTCCGCCAGGAGTAAATTTAAGAGTAAATTTATGCAAAATGTGAAAATTCTCACCAGAATCAACATGGCGGCCTGTGGCGTTAGTTTGTCTCGACCTTCTATGGAAATTTTTGGACAGTGCGTTCAAACTATTTGCCCGATGTTTCGCGTGTCATCGTTGCATGAAAGCCAAATTCAGGCCCTGTATAGTTTTATTAATGGAGAAGACGTATTTGTCAACTTACCAACAGGATATGGCAAATCATTGATATTTCAAATGGCGCCTCTCGTTCATGCGTGGATGCATGAAAATGTGTCGACTTGCTGGAAGAAAGATCCGATAATCCTCATCATTAGTCCGGTGTTAGCGTTGATGCAAGACCAGGTCAGAAAACTGACGTCACTTAACTTTAAAGCAGCGTTTGTGGGAGCTGAACAAGAGCCAGCAGTTCTCCGAGGTATCGAAGAAGGAGAGTTTACCTTTGTTTTTATATCACCCGAATCGACGCTTGCATCAGAAAGGTGGCGAAAGGTACTGGAGAGCGATGTTTATCAGCGCAATTTAATCGGGATAGCCGTGGACGAAGTACACTGTGTTACCGAATGGGGTAGGTCAGGAAGTAACAAGGATCGGTCTGCATTTCGTCGATGGCATTCTCGATTGAAGGAGATCAGATCTATTGTCACTGAAGTGCCGTTCGTAGCCCTCACTGCAACTGCGACGAAGAAAACTAAAGAGCGAATTTTCGAACTGCTGGAGTTTGAATCGCAAAAAGAAATCTCGGAAAGCCCGAACAAACAAAATGTGAGATATTCTGTGCAGAAGTTGGACCCCTCCATACCACTTCTTCAGAACTTCCGGTGTCTGATAAAGGAGTTGAAGGAGAAAGCAAAAACAGTACACGAACTATCATCTACTGCCAAACTGTGAAGCAGTGTTCACATTTATTCAGAATGTTTGAGTTGGAACTGGGTGCATCGTTGTATGCTGGGGGAAAGAAATCCCCGAAATCGATTAATGGACATGATGACCTCTGGAACCCCATCAAGTTTCAAGGATAATGTCCTTGACCAGTTTGCAGACCAAACAAAGTGTCTCCGGGTTCTGATAGCAACCATTGCTTATGGTATGGGCTTGAATTGTAAAGGCGTCACTCGCGTGATCCACTTTGGCCCGTCCAAGTCTATTGAAGCCTACATGCAGGAAAGTGGTCGCTGTGGATTCAATGGGGAGCAAAGTGATGCTCTCCTGTTGTACAATGGTTTAAATCTTAAGGCAGCAGATTCAGACATGAAAGAGTACGTGAAGTTGAGTACCTGTCGTAGAAAATTTCTACTCAAGCATTTTGGTGCTTCGCCTCGGTCAGACTGGACACATGTGTTGTGACATTTGTGCAGAGTCGTGTGAATGTCAGGGTGGACACTGCAATATGGATTTACACCTTCCTATTGTAGTAGAGGAAGTAGAAGAGCATTGCAGATCCATCTCCAATGAAAAGATGTCAGAACTGAAGGAAAAGCTTGATGCTTTGAAAAATTAAAGACACTTGTTAAAGATAGCATTGCTATCACGGAGCATAATAATGCTTCAATTATTGGATGCCCCACAAAACTTTTAGAATTTGGAACTGATCAGATTCAACAAGTCATCGACAATGCGGAGCACATCTTTTCCATCTCTGATGTGCTGAAACATGTTGACATTTGGCAAAGAAACCATGCAGTTTCTGTACTAAAAATCTTTGAATCAACTTTTAATGATGTCGAGGGCCTAATGAGAGACTCAGACTCCGACGAAGACTACTTTGAAGATGGCAACCATGAATGGGTGGAAGTGGTCAATGATCAATCCTTTATGGATTTAATTGACCAATCAGAATGGGATGTCGAGTCCATATTGGAGGATGCGCCTCATGATAATGTGGATAATGATGCAGCCTAGCCAGAATTCTTAGACAGTGTCATAGGTGATATAAACATTGCATGATTTCTTGTTTTGGTTTTTGTGATCTATGATAGTCCTACTGTACCTGACACCAGGGTTTGCACTGAACAAACAGTCACTGTTGTTTCAAAGGAAAGAACTTAACATATCTTTTTTGTAATTGTTATTGTAATTATTATTGTTGTTTTTTTAATTGATGTCAGAAATGTGAACTTGTCACATTGCAGCTATTAATATTGACGGGGCTAAAGTACCTGCTTTAAGATTCATAATAATGTGGAACTTCCCATACGCTAATACCCTTGTAGCCTGTGAATAAAACAACCTTTCACTGCTCCAGCCTCTTGGGCGCCCCAAGCAGTCGGGGCAATGGGAGGGGGCAGTAGCCACAGGCTCAAACCCTTGGGGCTAGTGCTCCAATGCTGGAGCCATGTTTGAGTGTCCACTTAGGAGAGGTGTCCGTCCTGGAGTGAGGGAGGGGGGTCCATTAGCAAAGGTTCGACAAACTGAACAAATTACTCATTTCCCGCAGTTGTGTGAACTATTTAATATTCTTGATAATCTTTTTTTACATACATGTACAATAATTGTAAATTTTTTTACAGAGTCTGTGTAGTTATCACCAATAATGGCTAGGACAAGTGAACTTTGTTATAGAATGACCAATATTTACTATAATTTTGCAACAATATATGACAATGGCAAACATTATTAAGAGCCACAGTCTGTAACTTTCGAGAATCCGCGGTCAGGGAACGAAAATTCGAATTTTCTTTTTCTACACCAAAAAGACCCTTTTGGTGAACCTTTTTAAAATATGATACCCAGAAGTTCCAGCGAGGGCTTATTTTGAAAAAAACGGACAAAGTTCGAAAAGCTGCCCAACCGCCGTCGAAGGCCGAGGTAAATTATGCAAATTAGCGTATTTTCAACTCGCCAGAACATGACAACAAAAGCTCGGACTAAATTCACTTTTTCACCATTTGTTATTCATCCCTTGGACTTCCTTTTAAACTACATTTCATTGCCATGTTAACAATTTTTCTTTGTTATTTACACGCTTAAAGAATATAGCATTCGCTCTTCAGTTGATTCATCAAATTTTACCTTATATCGGAAGATCACAGCGCCGGGGGTATACGTATCTACAGGGCAAAAAGGAATTCTATCGAACGGGCAACTATTCTTCTTTATCATACTGAAATGGTTAGTTTGGCCCGTAAAAAGCAAGCGCGCTAGAGGCAAAAACGTAGAGACCATTTTCACACATTTCGCCGTTTTCTCTGTTGTTCTCATATTACAAGCTGCATCTCATTTTGAAACAAAAATCAATGATATGTTGGTCATTTTGGTCAATGCTCCCTATTTTATTTGTTTTTAAATTTTAACACTTTATATCTGTAGCAATAACTTGACTTTTTTTAATCAAACTCGATTATTTTCAAATACGGGAACATTAAGCACTAAATAAACAATCCTCCGACGTGTGTACGGGGGAATTCGAACAAGAAGCTGTACAAACGTCGAAAAGAATTAGGTTTGTAATAGAAAACCGCCGAGTAGCCACCTTTCCATATTTCGCCAATCGATATGCTTTTAGTTGACGTACTGATCATAAGACTTGCTTACTTTAATAGGAACTTTGAACGACAAATATTAAAACGTTTACCATGAGAGAGAAATTCTACTGCGTCACACCACACTACAGACAATCTTATATCACGAAAATTTTGATTTTGCGCCGTAAAAAGTAACGCTTAAACATGCATAACAACACTGTCAACAACGTGTTGCTGCTGAGACTATGTTAATATAAATAGGTATAAAGGAAAATACATTATTTGTATAAGGCGCTTCTCTCTGTTCAATATCCGACCTGGGGAGAGTTGAAAACACTGACCCCCGGGTCCGCGGATTACCCACTGACCCCGACTCCGCGGACTACCCTATGGACTACTCCGCGGACTACCCTACGGACTACCCCTACGGACTACCCTCAATAATCGACCAAATTTACTTTTACCTACCTACGCTACCTACGCGATCATAAACAGCCACCATCTTGCTTTTGCCCGTTTCCTTAATGCAACCTAACTTCGCGCCCAGTACTTCTCGATCTCCACCTAGGAGACTTCTAGGCGAGTTGTATTCAAAAATGGCGACTTCCAACTCCTGGCGTGGTAGTCTCCTACGTAGCCGTTTTTAGTGGCGTTACGCAACGTTCCCCCCGCCACTAAAAACGGCTGCGTAGGAGACTACTGCCGTAGCCTGCGTAGCAAGCGTTTCCGTAAGGCTTTCCGCCCGTTGGAGGCGTTTTTCGCTTTTGGCTGCCCAAAAATTGGGGCGAGCGCAACACTGACCCAATTTTCCCGCGGCCAAAAAAGCGAAAAGTGCATCGAACGTGCGGAAAGCCTTACCGAAACGCTTGCTACGCAGGCTACTACTGCCGTGGGTGTTGGGTTATAAATTTTTAAGATGGACATCGATTGACTGATTTTATGAAACATGAGCTGTCATCGGCTGGCACGTATTTCACGAGGGACTGATGATATCGCTGATCAAGATGTCATCCATCATGCAAGTGAGAACTATATGCAAGCGCAAGACCCACGGGCCAATCTTAAACACTCTTTTATTACTGTTTTTTTTTTAAGACATTTAATGTGGAATGAAACTTACAGTGCAAGATGTTACTTATAGCCTCGAACTGTTATCTGGTATACATGCCAGCTAACACTTACTCGTGTTATCAGTAAGGAAGGTTTAAACGAGCTGCTTTTCAGCAAACGTTAATGTCGACGGCAAACATTTGAAAAATATTAAACGATTTTAAATATTCAACATCCACTGGCGTGTTGAAGAATGGGCCGAGACTGAAAAAAGACTGGGTCGAGGAAACGGGCGAATAGCAAGATGGCGGCTGTTTATGACCGCGTAGGTAGCGCAGGTAGGTTTGTTGTATCTTTCTTGTATCTTTGTATCTCTTTCCCCCGTAAAAGTAAATTTGGTTGATTATTTAGGGTAGTCCGCAGGGGTAGTCCGTAGGGCAGTCCGCGGACTAGTCCGTAGGGTAGTCCGCGGAGTCGGGGTCAGTGGGTAGTCCGCGGACTGGGGGTCAGTGTTTTCAACTCTCCCATCCGACCTGAGTCCGAAGGCCACCTACGAAATCTTTTTTGTTGCCTATATAAGTATAGTTATTCACTTACTCGTCTTTTTGTGGTACAGACGTCTGAACAATGCGGAAGATGTCTTATCCCCTTCGAAGAGAAGGCAGCAAATTGGAATTTTCTTCCTGGTAGGTGTACGTTTTTATTTTGTGGAGGCGACAACAGGTTGTCACGTTGCGTGACATACAAAATTACATGGATATGCACAGCAGCGCGTCCGCGAAAATTAGAAAAAGAAAACAGAAAAAGGAAAACGAAAACAAAAACCACAAGAAGAGTGGCAGAAAACTAACACATTTCCCTAAGAAAATGTTCTCGACTCATCGACAAAACCAATAACGAAAACAAAGCCAGAAATAAATTTATATATTAAAAAATAATAATATGAACGTTTGAGAATACAGAAAAGGATATTCCCATAACTTGGGGATGAAAATAGGATGCATTCCAGCAACCGATAAAAAATGGAGAGATTTTGGAAGGCCTGATTTACGATTGTCCTTCATACATGACAATTTTGTTATTTTCTTTGATTCGAACCCTGACCTCTGCGATGCCGGTGCAGCGCTCTAACCAATTGAGCTAATAGGCCAACTGGGAGCTGGTCATTAAATTGGTTCGTAATATACCCGAGAAAGATGAAGATGAAATTATGAATATATGAAATTCATATATTTGAACTGCGGAATGAAGAAATAAATTGGTCGTTAACAATTCATTGAAAAACTTGAAAATGGGTTTGCTCGAGACGCTCTGTGAGAAATTGGAATTAGAGGTGTCAACTCAATCTGGCCGCAGAAAAAAGGCCCCGTATATTGCGGCGCTTAGTGATCTTGCTGCTGGTTGTTCCTGTGGCGGCCGCTCTTGACTCTCAGGATCCGATTAACACTCTCAGTTCATACGATCCCCCTCGGGGGGACTCCTAAATGAAAGTGACGGGAATGCTCGTCGTCTCGCTTAGGGGTGTGAATTGCAGATTTTGGTGTCGCTTAGGGTTTACGGTAAGCCAATATTTTTACCCATCGCTTAGAGTTGTGCTTAAAGAAACATCTATATGAAAAAACCAAACACCGTCAATCTTTAGCGCAATTAAAATCACTGTCAGTAGCTCTTACTTGGTAGTCTGTTTTAGCATGATCTCCCTTAGAGGTCAAATTAAACCTGTGCCACGCCCAGATTGGTCTCCTTTAAGGGTTTAATTCTAATTTTCCGACGAGCGTTCCCGCCACTTTCATACGAGAGTCCCCCCAGGATACGATCATACAATCTCTATAACCCGAACCTCTTTTAGTTCGAAATCTAAGCTAAATAGAACTACTTATCTCACTTCATCACAGTAAAACTCGATAGCAAGACCTCTCGTTTAAGCGGGTTAGTTCTGGTTATCCATTGACGGTTTAAGTTGAGTTATGGAAATTCTACTGTACATCGAAAACCGTCATTTCTTTGAATTGTCATATGAGAGGCTGGACCACCAAGCCAGAATAAATCATGATTCCTTCGCATATGGTTTTCAAAATCAAAATTTTGGCGTGTCGGGTTTTCTGTTTACGTACCTGCGGAGGTGGAACCGTTTATATTTGGGGAAACGTTTTGTTTTGTTTAGATGTTTTAGTCCGAACGTTTTATTCCGTGGCTACATATAAATACTTGGCACAGATTTTATTTTACTCAGAAGGTTAAGATAGGAAACGACGCGGTTGCTTCGTGTTACTGGACATTCTCACTTGTGCTAAAGCTTTGCATTTTTGCGATTTACTCATACCCCTCACTCCCACCCTCCCCCTCCCCCTCCTGCCAAAGAAAATAACAAAATTGTCATGTATGAAGGACAATCGTAAATCAGGCCTTCCAAAATCTCTCCATTTTTTATCGGTTGCTGGAATGCATCCTATTTTCATCCCCAAGTTATGGGAATATCCTTTTCTGTATTCTCAAACGTTCATATTACAATTTTTTTATATATAAATCTATTTCTGGCTTTGTTTTCGTTATTGGTTTTGTCGATGAGTCGAGAACATTTTCTTAGGGAAATGTGTTAGTTTTCTGCCACTCTTCTTGTGGTTTTTGTTTTCGTTTTCCTTTTTCTGTTTTCTTTTTCTAATTTTCGCGGACGCGCTTGCTGTGCATATCCATGTAATTTTGTATGTCACACAACGTGACAACCTGTTGTCGCCTCCACAAAACAAAAACGTACACCTACCAGGAAGAAAATTCCAATTTGCTGCCTTCTCTTCGAAGGGGATAAGACATCTTCCGCATTGTTCAGACGTCTGTACCACAAAAAGACGAGTAAGTGAATAACTATACTTATATAGGCAACAAAAAAGATTTCGTTGGTGGCCTTTGACTCAGGTCGGATATTTAATTGAAATCAGAGCGAACAGAGAGAAGCGCCTTATACAAATAATGTATTTTCCTTTATACCTATTTATATTAACATAGTCTCAGCAGCAACACGTTGTTGACAGTGTTGTTATGCATGTTTAAGCGTTACTTTTTACGGCGCAAAATCAAAATTTTCGTGATATAAGATTGTCTGTAGTGTGGTGTGACGCAGTAGAATTTCTCTCTCATGGTAAACGTTTTAATATTTGTCGTTCAAAGTTCCTATTAAAGTAAGCAAGTCTTATAATCAGTACGTCAACTAAAAGCATATCGATTGGCGAAATATGGAAAGGTGGCTACTCGGCGGTTTTCTATTACAAACCTAATTCTTTTCGACGTTTGTACAGCTTCTTGTTCGAATTCCCCCGTACACACGTCGGAGGATTGTTTATTTAGTGCTTAATGTTCCCGTATTTGAAAATAATCGAGTTTGATTAAAAAAAGTCAAGTTATTGCTACAGATATAAAGTGTTAAAATTTAAAAACAAATAAAATAGGGAGCATCGACCAAAATGACCAACATATCATTGATTTTTGTTTCAAAATGAGATGCAGCTTGTAATATGAGAACAACAGAGAAAACGGCGAAATGTGTGAAAATGGTCTCTACGTTTTTGCCTCTAGCGCGCTTGCTTTTTACGGGCCAAACTAACCATTTCAGTATGATAAAGAAGAATAGTTGCCCGTTCGATAGAATTCCTTTTTGCCCTGTAGATACGTATACCCCCGGCGCTGTGATCTTCCGATATAAGGTAAAATTTGATGAATCAACTGAAGAGCGAATGCTATATTCTTTAAGCGTGTAAATAGCAAAGAAAAATTGTTAACATGGCAATGAAATGTAGTTTAAAAGGAAGTCCAAGGGATGAATAACAAATGGTGAAAAAGTGAATTTAGTCCGAGCTTTTGTTGTCATGTTCTGGCGAGTTGAAAATACGCTAATTTGCATAATTTACCTCGGCCTTCGACGGCGGTTGGGCAGCTTTTCGAACTTTGTCCGTTTTTTTCAAAATAAGCCCTCGCTGGAACTTTTGGGTATCATATTTTAAAAAGGTTCACCAAAAGGGTCTTTTTGGTGTAGAAAAAGAAAATTCGAATTTTCGTTCCCTGACCGCGGATTCTCGAAAGTTACAGACTGTGGCTCTTAAATAGCTTTCTAAAATTTTGACAAATGCTGTAACATCAGACCAAAGAAAAACAAATGCATAATTGTTAGTTGAATACAGTTACATTGAAAAATAGGGTTTACTGGTTGGTCTTTTTTGCTATAAATAAATTATTTGTTTGGATTTCAAATTTTGTAATTCATTATTGAATATAAACATGGCTGTCTGGTGAAAAACCTGATAAAGCAGGACAACTGGAGATTTGGAGAGAGCCACAGCAAGTGACCCCTAAACAATCTTAAGTTTCGTTTGACTGTAAATGGGCAAGAAAAAAAAGCTAGACAAAAACGTTCCTGAGAGGGGAAAAGGCCTTGTGGACACAGCCAGCCTTTACCTGCACCCAGGAGCTAAAAATAAAAAGGCAGAAATTGCGGCAAGCGGCCGGAGCGCGGAGAGGCGGCTGTATTTGCAGGCTAGAAATTACAAAACCAAATTGGCAACATGGTTATGAGAGCCATTCGCAAATTTCTCAGGGGTGATTCCGTGTTGTTTTAACGAAATGTTTGCCTGATCTTTACATTAAATTACATTCCATTACAATGTTGTGAATTGTTCCTCTTGCAACAAGTATGAGTTGCCCACAGTCAGCGTGCCTTGCGGCCAATTTGCAACTCATATTTTCTCTCCCCTCCGAACGCAGCAAGAGGCCGGAGCGCGGAGAGGCGGCTGTATTCGCAGGCTAAAGGAAGCCCATACACCCCAGTTATCTGATACGTCATCGCCTAAAAATAACAACAATATATAACTGAGGTGTATATAATATTCAAAAGCCTTTGATATTGTATCTTATAAATAATTATCCACTGGGTTGTGCGTTGTGTGTATTTTTATCTTTTCACGCGGTAGTAAAGCAATTTAAAAGACGTCTAAACTTACTATTTTTGAGGTATAATTCTAGCCTCTTTTTTGGTTGTTTGTTTGTTTGTTTGTTTGTTAGTAGTAACTATCGATTACGCTGATTCTACTTCACGTTGTTCAATGTCGTTCGTCCAATCAGGAAAATAATCCGTTCCTTTAATTTAAAATTAAATTAATAGTTAATGAACAGTGAATAAATCCTTCTCCGAAGGATAAAACGTGAACGAATAGACACATGTTATCCACTGAATTGAGTCATGCACAGTTTGAGCAACTAGGTTCATCTTAGTACTAACAAAATATCTGATCATTGCATTCTTGTAGAAATCCTGACGAATCCGAAACAGAGATTGAAGTGGGTACAGGAGCGACCGGGAATCAAAAGCATATTTCTGACCAGTTAATTTCAGCTCTCTTGTCTATTGGTTTTACACGTACACGTGTTGTTGACGGCTCGAAACACTACTTTGTCCCATGTCCTTTGGGAACATTTGCCAACTCGTCCTCTCATGGAGCTGAAGGCTGCATACCCTGCCCTCCAGGTAACTTTCATTAAGTACAAGTCATTTACTCTTGTCAACTGTGAATACACGAACCTAAATGATAATAATCAACGATCGCACTCGCCATGTCTTTGGAAGGTAAAATTTATTTTGACTTTTTCATAAGAAACGTGACCATGAAGTTTCTTATTTAAACAATTAGACTACTCGTCCATGTCACAAGTCGGCTGCCTCTGGTTGACTGTTCGCTCGAAGTCGGAGTAAAGGTGACCTTATATTTAACGTGTTAGAGTAACCTCAGTAAGATTTAATTTAATAGCTACTTGAGTGTGCGCCTTTCTAATTAATTCATTCGTATGCGGTGTTCACGTATTTCAGTTTTTTAAGTGCAGTGTTATGACATACTAGCAGGGCTGTTCCAAATTTCTTTCAGCCTACATGTGATCTGATAGAAAAGTCTTCTTTCTCCTTTTTTTCCGCTCCACAGGGGGATTTTATTCTGACAATGTTGGTTACTTGAGTACAGGTTGTAAGGAATGTCCAAATGGGTCATTTGTTGCATTTGATAAGGCGCCTGGAACACAGACTCAAGATTGCAAGACTTGTCCTCTCGGTAAATTATGATGACCCTCTTGTAACATAAAACCCTTCTTGTTTCCTTTCAGCAAATGGGCAATGTTTGCAATTCTTACTCTCTGCAAATAGATTTTGAATTAGTTCTTATGTACGTAGTTTTGTAGTCATTTCATGTATATGTGTCACAGTTAGTTTTATTTTGTTCATTGTTGTTACATAGTTCGTATAGTTACCTTTCAATTGTTAGTTCGGTGTCCCCTGTTAGCAGGCGAAATTCCCTTTGCTAGACACTTTTTAGACACGTTAATAAAGTTAGTTCATTCAAGCTGAAAATACCGAGACATTTTAAGTGGCCGAGTGGGCACATTTGTAATCCATCGAGCGCTTTGAGTTGAAAATGTAATTTTAGAATAGCTTAGGGGAAGGTCAGAAAGTGGGTCTGCATGGTTTGTCAGCGGCAGATGCGCAATGATAGAAACAAAACGATTAAATAAGGAAGCTTCTCATTTTAGTCATGCGTTTATTCATATTTTGACGTTTAATTGAACTGGAAGTTTTTTTTTCACTTTAGCACACTGACGTCAGCTCTTCCGATATAAAATATTTTACTCCATTCTTACTATCTTTTTAAAGTTTTGCTTGATCACATTTCGGGTTGAAATATTGCGAATTAATGTTTATTAGGTATTTGATATAGTTTGACACACTGTTTCCATAACATAAGTTAGAAGGTCTTGCCCCCCTGGAATCTTCAGTCGCCTTCCGCCTAGCGTTTTCAATGATACAGAAGATCGAGAATGCCTAACCCTCGGGCGTACAAGCGAGGTATGCCTCTCCGTGAAGTAAGGAGGGGGGAGGGGGGGCTGGATGAAGTTTTTTTAATGGAAACACTTTATTTTCGGACAGAAGCAGCAAAATGCAATTCAATGTGTTAAAATAGTCGTATTAGAATTTTACAATCGCGTAAGTTCAGCATAAGCTAAGTTTTACAAGGTATTATTTAATCATCATTAATTTACGGAAAGGACAGTGATTGAAATTGAGTTTAAAAATAAAACAACAGTTTGCACGCGAGTTGCACACGCTAGAAGTAACGTGAGTAAAGGTGGAGTAACATACGAAGCAGCGAAAGGTTTACAACTACCAATAATAAATTCATTAAATTACTACCTTATAACTAAGGCTATATTTAATAATAATAATAATAATAATAATAATAATAATAATAATAATTAATAATTAATATAAATTAATAATAATTAATATTATAATAATAATAATAATAATAATAATAATTAATATTATTATTATTATTATTATTATTATTATTATTATAGTTATAATTTGTATAGCGCCTAACCAGTCCGGCTCTAGGGGCTTCACAAAAGGTTCAATATGAATCACAAAGCGAAATTAATGTTTAAACAAAAATTAACCTTGCTAAGAATGATACGCTTTGTTAAAAAGAGAGGTCTTAAGTTTAGATTTAAAAGTATTCAAGTTGTCGCATGAACGGATGCTATCAGGTAAGCTGTTCCAAAGGTCAAGAGCAGAAACGGCGAAGGTTCTAGACCCATAGGACTTCAGATTAAAGATAACAGGATCCAAGCGTAATGTAGAAGATGACCGGAGAGTTCAAGACGGCGAGTAGTGAGTTACCAAATCTTGGATGTAGGTGGGGGACTGTTGGTGTAGAACCTTGAAGGTGAGAATAGAATCTTGAATTTAATGCGCTCAAAAACAGGAGGCGAGTGGAGATCGGACAGAATTGGGGTGATGTGATCGTATTTGCGGGAACATGTAATAAGATGGGCAGGTGCATTCTGTACAGATTGAAGCTTTTTCTTAACATACTTCGGCACATTACACAAAAGAGAGTTACAGTGATCAAGCTTGAAGGACACAAAAGCATGGACGAGAATCTCGGTGGTCTTCAAAGATAAAAATTTCCTTATACGGGAAATGTTACGCAGATGGTAGAAGGCTGATTTACAAACAGAATTGACTTGAGGAAGCATAGTCATAGTGCTATCAAAATTGGCACCGATATTTCTGGCAGATTGAGATGGCTGAATTCTGTCTTTTCCAAAGCAAAGTGGTAGTAGAGATTGCACTGGGCAGTGTTAATTCGAGTAGAGATAGAGAAGTTCAGTTTTGTCCTTGTTTAGTTTCAGTTTATTTAGAGACATCCATTTATCAAAATCTGACAAGCATTCCTCAATTTTAGCAATAGTATTGGTTAAGGCCAGGTCGTTGTTTGTGGAAAAGAAGTTGTATAACTGAGTATCGTCAGCGTATAAATTAAATAGGCCATTTCCGAATTGTCTTGTGCCTCTTTTTCAAAGTGAGACTTCGTGCAAAACTTTTCATATGAAAATGAGTTTTATCTGCATGTGAATGAAAACTCATTTTCATATGAAAGGCTATGCTCCAAGACTCGCTTTGAAAAAGAGGTACAAGACAACTCGGAAATAGCCTATTGCATCTCCTGATATCGTAGAACGTCAGCCAGTGGTGCCGTATAAAGTAGGTACAGGATGGGCCCGAGAGCAGAGCCTTGAGGCACCCCGCATTTGAGCTTCTGAGAGTGTGATTTTTCCCATCGATTAAGGTAAATTGTGTGTGATTTGCAAGGTAGGAGCCAAACCAGTCAAAAGCAGTACCGTAGATTGAAAACTTAGAGTGAAGTAATAAAATTATTTTAAGCAGAGTATCGTGATCGACAGTGTCAAAAGCAGCGGACAGGTCAAGAAGCAGGAGTATAACGCAGTGACGATTATCAATGGCAAGCAAAATGTCGTTGTGAACAGGAGTAAAGGCGGTTTCGCAGCTATGAAATCGCTCATAGGCTGATTGTTGAGGTTCATTAAGTTGGTTGGATTCAAGGTAGTCTTGGAGACGAACAGCTGCAACTTTCTCGATAATTTTAGAAATAATCTTGAGTTTTGAGATACCCTAATATATATATAATATATAATATAATATATTTACATATATTATATGCGAAGTGAGCATCAAACATAAAGATTAACAGCAGAGTTACGAATTCTATATATTTGCGAAAACAAAAGCGAAGAAAAAGTTCAAGTTAATAGTCCTGACTGACGAGTTTTTCGATTTCAAATTTCAAGCTTGGTCTATAATTGTAATATTGTCTCCCTCCTTACCGTATATAACTCCGTTACTGATGTTCTAATTGAGGGAGTGAATTATGGCTCTGACTAGGAAGTCTTTGAGCGAATTGTCCCTTTTATAAGCGACAGTATTAGTGTAAGGAAATGTTTTATTTCTCAGTTTTTTTGCGAGTATGGCCATACTGTTCTTGATAAAGTGTTCCAGTGAATCAATGTTAATAAGACTCAACACTAAAATTGGTCACATCGTCAAGCAGGCGAGTTTAATGTTTTAAAAAATTCTCAGCGCTCAAATTAAAAGATTACCACAAAATTATTACGCGAATGATCTTAGGAAAACAATTCGTTCTCGAGATCGCGAACACCAGTTTCAACAAAACTTTCTAGGCGTAAAATAGTAAGTAAAAGACACATTTTAACAGTATTTTCTAGCCATTTCATCAAAGCATTGACTATTTTTCGGTGCATTTACTATTACCATGCAAAAACTAAGGTTGAAAATGTTTTTGAGATTTACTTCAAATCAAACATACAAACAGTTGGTATTTGCTTTTTAAAGTGAAATCTGGATTGCGCAAAATTTTAAATTTTACTGTTTTCGAGGATTTTTGTTTATCGTTGTCATGGAAATATCCATTTTCACAAAATGTAATGCACGCTAAATTTCATTCCAAAACCAACAAGTATTGCAAATTTCACGTTGATCTGACGAGGAGAAGTTTGTCTAAGAGCAGATTCAAAAAGTTAGGTATGGTCCTAAAAAACCTTATCGAAACACCTTAAGGTGGCCCGATACTATTTATTTTCGTGAGGGGCAACTGTTTTGAAATCAAATTTTTAGCTGCTCAGCAACATTCGATTGCTGAGATATCTTAGACGCTGAAAAAAGAATGTTTAAAGTTTATCAAAAGCATACTTTTATTGAGATCGATACGAATATACGAAAATTCTAAGCAATTTTCTTGAACGTGGTTTTCGAAGAAAATGCATATTATCGGGAAAATGAAAAGTTTTTCCTTCATATTACTCTGAACAGGTGCTGGGACCTCAAAGATTTCAGGGACCAAGTTTCAGAGAAATCGGCTCCACACAACCTTTATAGCGAACGGTGATTAGAATTGTTACCAGAATATTAGGGACGGGCCATTATTTTTTTGGAGGGGGAGGGGTCAAAAATCCTGAAAAAAATTGTTTGCAAAAGCAAAAAAGCCTAAAAAAATTGTTTGCAGACATGAAAAGGAAAAATTAAAAAGTTTGCAGACTGGATGATGGAAAGCTATTTAATATAAGTCATGAGTACGTAGTTTGTTTTGTGTAAGTAAATATATTTCTATTTTTTAAAATGCAAGATAACAAAGCAAGAAAATGATTTGCAAAATCTTGATTCATCAACTGGTTTGATATGGTAAATTAGCCACCACAAGTTAATTCAAAAGTTGACATTTTGAGTGTTGGCCATTCACTAGAGCAAATTTAACGCTAAAACATCAGCTTTCCTTTCTGGTGGCTAATTTACCAAATCGACTTGTTTGATAAATCCCAATTTCTGTTTTTCACTTTCCCAAAAACACATTACAACACTAACTCTTGAAAGCATTTGGGTTGCATGCATTCATTAATAGTCACACAGGCTTTCAGGAACAGGGTCCTTAGCTGGTTTGATGATGACATTTACACGGCGGGGCCAAACCACCCCCCAAATGGGTCATTTAGACTAATTTTGCTTCTTTTTCATATTTCTTTTCCAAACTTGGCAAAAAACCTTGGGTTGTCGCCCAATTTATTTTAAGTATGAGAATGACTTAAAAAAACAAATTGTGACGTCATAATGGCTGACGTCACAAAACGAGTTAACTGAAAATTTCAAATTTGAAATAAAAAGTTATGTCATCTGAAAGAACTTGGCAAGGGGAGTAAAATGCTGAAAACCGTACCTCGCTAAGACAAACGTATCTTGAGTTATGGCAATTTAAAGACATTTAAAGTGTCCCCCCCGGAACCATACTTTTCTTCTAAAAACAACCCTGTTGATCTATTTTGTACAGTTTTTTTCCATGCAAGCTAATAATCTGGTAAAATGGACCTCTTGTTGTTCCAACAAATCGTATCATTTTAGATTTTAAGTTTTCGGCTTGAAAACGATAATATTAGCAAGAGCATAATTGATCACGTGACACTTAATTACGTCACAAAACTGGTTTGGGGGCTCTAGCTCTGGCAGGAAAAACATTTTCCGAGTTTTTCTTTTTCATTTAGCTTCCGTCATTTAAGACATCTTATCTGCAACTTAAATGGTGTCGTTGACGCAACAAAACAACACTTAAATTCAAACGTATTACACAAGGGGGGGACCCTATTTTGAGACTGTGAAATTTTCAAAATCTAAAATGCCATATCTCATCCATTATTTATCACATCGACAAACGGTTTTCAGCATTCAACTCCTCTTGACGTGTTCTTTCTAAAACACCAGAAAAAATTTAGAAATTCTAAAATTTTATTTTAGAGAATAATATGACGTCACCAATTATGACGTCATAATTTGACATTTGGCATCACCATTCATGTCAAATTGTTTGGCACAAAGATCCATATCAAATTACCAAGTTTGGTAAAGAAATGATGAAAAGTAACAAAATTATTAAAAATTAACCAAAAAACGGGACATTTCATGACCCATTTGGGGGGTGGTTTGGCCCCACCGTGTTAATAAATCACCACTTAAACAGCAAGCAGTCTCCTGTTTTCCATTTGTAAGAAGAAGGCATATTGGATCCAGTCTTGTATAAACTATAAAATAAAGTGCAAATACTATGCAAGGGCTGTTTCATTTGGCTCCTCAGTCCTCTCAGTCTAGGATCACGGGGAAAAAAGGCCGCTGGTACAGTTCTTTATTATTACTTGCAATTACGTTCACATAATATCTCAAGATACTTTCGTGTGAGATTTTCAATTTTTTAAGAACAAAAGAAGCCATGGTGAAGTTACACTTTTATAAGTAAGAGATAAGACACAGCATTCATGGAAAGCAGGTCTGAATTTTAACTGTATATAAATAAATGTAATAATAATAATAATAATAATAACAATAATAATAATAATAATAATAATAATAATAGCAGAATTCACTGACCACTGTATGCTAA
The DNA here is from genome assembly GCA_964017195.1 of Siderastrea radians. Classification (NCBI taxonomy): domain Eukaryota; kingdom Metazoa; phylum Cnidaria; class Anthozoa; order Scleractinia; family Rhizangiidae; genus Siderastrea; species Siderastrea radians. The sequence continues at coordinate 29,141,014 of OZ024899.1, read as the reverse complement.
AAGCTAAACTTGCTAAACAGGGCGCATACCGTAACCTGTGAGCCTTGGAGTAAAAAGAAAAGAAAAAACAAAAACCATAAAAAATTTATTTTTATTATTATTATTATTATTATTATTATTATTATTATTATTATTATTATTATTATTATTGTTATCATCATCATCATCACCAACCGAGACCACTGGTTGGACACACGTGTACAAAAAATTGTCTGTAGAAAGATGCAGCCGGAAAAAAATTGTTTGCACAGTCAACATCACAGAACGGTGAAGCAAGAGCACGCCTTCCTGTAAAAATTATTGCAACCACGTTGTTTTCCAGGTTTCACTCAATTTTATGCTCTTTATGTCTTATTTCGCAAAACCGTCGCGAGTACCCATAAAACAGTCGATAACAAAGTTCCTGACCAGATTTTGCCGTATTCTGACAATACGCTTTTCAGAAATATGGCCGCAAATTCGGATCCTGACTCGCGAGCTGCTCAACCAAACTGCTCCGAAAACCCTTTTGTTGAAAAAACAAATCAATATCATACATGTACATGCTGTTTTTGAATTCTGCACGGGACGATTTGTCACATCTGCCCCATGGGAGTCCACCTTGCGGAATAATTTGAATAAAAGGATAAATTAATTCAAGTGGATTAGTCTACGATTTGAATGTTTACTGTTACACTCTTCTCTTGGCATTGTTGTTCCTTACCCAGTGCGTGGAAGAGCACACCACGTTACTTTGTTATAATGATTCCGCAAGGTGCTTCCCAAGGGGTAGATGTGACAAATCGTTCCGTGCAGAATTCTAAAACAGCATATGTGATATTGATATTTTTTTTGTCAGTAAAAGGGTTTTCAGAGCAGTTTGTTTGAGCAGCTGGCGAGTGACCCAAATTTGCCTTTTTTTTTTTTTTCTAAAAAGCGTATTGACAGAATACGGCAAAATCTGGTCTTTAAGGAGGCTCGCAACAGTTTTTTTGGCTTTGGAGTGTATCTTTTGAAGGCAAAATTTCGCATAGAAGATAAACTTCGATTTCCTTGATACTACACCACCTTTTCAACATATGATCAAAGTTTCCTTTCTCGCTGGTTTCCTAGCAACAGCTGTCACCATAGCAACGGTAATGGACAACCCCTCATTTTAAATAATGTCGAATATCTCGAAAACTATGTCAGACACTTTATGACGAAACTTGAACTATTTGAACTACTCAACCTATACAACTTGTATGCGAAATTAAGGAAAAATCTGTGAGAACGTTTTCATGTAAATCATGATTCATTTTTAACGGGCTGATGTTGGTCATTCCTGCAATTTTCTCCAGTATTTCAAGAAAGATAAAACTTAACACTTTCCCTTTTCAGTTGAAGGATCTTTTATGATATCAAAACATTCTTAATGTACATTGGGCTTTCTAGGTGGCTGCGATCTTAAGATATTTACATTTAAAAACTGCTGAAATGCAGCACAAATCAGCCAAAAAGTTCGTAATTTTGCATAAATAGAAATATTCCTAAATTGCCCTTACAGTTTTCTCTCTTAAACTGACTGCCGTTAGAATAATAATTCTTTTTGATGTTCCAGTGAGTTTTAGGCTGAATAAACATTTCTGTTATTAGATTAGAACGCTGAATCTCGGTCAAGTTTCAGTCGTTATTAACTTTCAACGAGCAACAGTTTTATTTTGTTTTTCCTGGTCTATTGCACGGTTATTCACGTGCAATGAATATTTATACACGCTGCGCTTGTGTCCTCTCGTGCATTTATAATTCCTTCTCATAATAATAAAAAAATTTCGTCTTCTGAACTTCTTCCTGGAGACTCTTTTCCATTACTCTTTAAATACTGACTGACGTTTTAGCATTTTTAATTACGGATTTAATTACACTGGGACCGAAAAATGAAGAGAAACAAGCTCGGGAGACGAATACATATATATTTTTTATTATGAGAAGGGATTATAAGCGCACGAGAGGACACAAGCGCAGCGTGTATAAATATTAATTGCACGTGAACAACCGTGAAATAGACCAGGAAAAAACAATAAAACTGTTGCTCGTCGAAAGTTAATAACGACTGAAACTTGACCGAGATTCAGCCTTCTTATCTAATACCAGAAATGTTTATTCAGCCTAAAACTCACTGGAACATCGAAAAGAATTATTATTCTAACAGCAATCAATTTAAGAGAAAAATCTGTAAGGGCAATTTAGAAATATTTCTATTTATGCAAATTACGAACTTTTTGGCTGATTTGTGCTGCATTTTAGCAGTTTTTAAATATAAATATCTTAAGATCGCAGCCACCTAGAAAGCTCAATGTACATTAAGCTTGTTTTGATATCATAAAAGATCCTTCAACTGAAAAGAGAAAGTGTTAAGTTTTATCTTTCTTGAAATATTAGAGAAAATTGCAGGAATGACCAAAATCAGCCCGTAAAAAATGAATCATGATTTACATGAAAACGCTCTTACAAATTTTCCCCTAATTTCGCATACTAGTTGTGTAGGTTGAGTAGTTCAAATAGTTCAAGTTTCGTCATAAAGTGTCTGACTAGTTTTCGAGATATTCGACATCATTTAAGATGAGCGGTTGTCCATTACCGTTGCTATGTTGACAGCTGTTGCTAGGAAACCAGCGAGAAAGTAAACTTTGATCATCTGTTGAAAAGGTGGTGTAGTGTCAGGGAAATCGAAGTTTATCTTCTATGCGAAATTTTGACTTCAAAAGATACACTCCAAGGCCGAAAAAACTGTTGCAAGCCTCCTTAAAATAATCAAGCATTTCTCTGTGAAACTTTGGTACGCCTTCTTGGTATTTTGGGTCGTGGTTACACCTAAGTAGAAAGGTGAGACTACCGCATTTGTTGAAGAAATAATTTGGAATCATGCTCCAATTTCACGCGCCGGATTGAAGTAGTTTTGTTTCCACACTAACCGCAGAGACTTTGCAGTTAGGACAATATCTACCATGCGTGAACCACCATTGTCGTAATTTCGATATGTTCCTTCACGCTTAATGTTATCCCTCTTGTTGTTCCATAAGAATTTAGAGAGTTAATTTTTGACTGTTTCGAGGATACCCTTTGGAATACAGCAATTTCAGAGGGAATGCACTACCTGAGAGATTTCTAATGACTTTATGATCAACACCGTACCATATAGGGTTAACGCCCTAGACTTCCATCAGATTAAAATTGAAATGATTGTTGGCCATTTCATCGTACGAGACATGAGTACCTAATATTTTGGTGGGACAATTTACCCATTTCGATTTTAAAGGTTTCACGTTGTTCGAGGCCCATTTTCCAAGTCATATGCCTTGGGAAAAGCGAGTTGTTTTCTGGCTCTGTCACGTTCACAGAGGCTTTAATTCATTCTTTAGCAAAACAAAAAAACGCTCAAAATATACTGCTACGTCTAATCATCCTCGTGAAACTTCATTGCTCGATATAAGCTATTTTTAAAAGCATTTTTATTTTTAATGAGTTAATGTGAAGCTAGCGAGGACATTTTCTGAAAAGGCAGGCGACAAACGGCAGGTTAACATTTGTGGGCCAGTTTGCCGTGTTGCTCAATTCAGTTAAATAGTATAATAGGGGCTGTCCTGCCCTCTTAAACCCACAAATCAAAAATAAATAGTATCCTATACGCAGCTATGTATTTGGATTTTTAGTGGTAACCATGAGGTAAAATAGCTCGTGTGTTTGATAAACAAACGGACTACACGAGAGCTATAATTCAAGGATTGCGTGGCATTAACTTTCTACTCTGTAGTATTTGTAATACGTAACACCTCTCGGCGTCGTATTTCCAATCAACCTGAAATAGCTTTCTTTCGTCCTAAAACGTGATATTTAATTCCACAGGTGCATTTCGAGATCACCTTTAATTCAACCAAGAGAGATTCACTCACTACGTCTTTTATCGTATCTTTAAGTGCTAACCACCAGGCCCCTTATTCATTAAATAAGCTGTAATCCACCAAATTCAAAATGTGGAAAAATCTCTACATGATTTATGGAAAGAGTAAGGGTGTTTCTATAATGTCCTTGCAAAAATCAGGCCAAATGTGTAAGTTGAAGAAAAATTGCTCCGTTGGATAGCGACTTATCCACTGGGTAAAGTTTACTACTCTTTGAACTACTGGGGCCTGGGTCCCAAAAAGGCTTTATGAAAGACGAAGCACTTATACGCTCAAAACTACTAAATTTGACAAAAGAATCCATAAATTTAAGACATTATTTTCTGGGGAAGGGGAATGCAAACCTCCGGTTCTAGCAACCCATACAGTTATTGAGTTTGAGGACAAAAAGAATGTCCCCCATAAAAAAAAAAACGTTTTAGCGCGGACACGAATTTTTACTTTCGTTGTGTAATATCGACCTTCAGTAGCTAACGTAGACAAGAAGCACTAACGCAGAAATAGCACCTCGTTCGACGTCAGCAAGTGTTTATAATGTGATTGAGTATTGCAGCCAAAGTCATTTTTCACCTGAAAGGGCCTGGGTATAAGTAAGACATATATCTGTTTTGAGGTTGAATTAAATTTACTGTTTCAATAACATCATTAGGGACAGAGAGTGATTTCTTCGCTGGATTCCGCGCATGTAAATGCTTAGAAGGACATTATCGAACTCATATGTTCGATAAATGCGAGAAATGTGGACGTGAACTAAAATGTCAAGATGATTACTCTACTTTGAAACCTGGTTACTGGTGGAGATGGAGAAATAAAACTCACAAAGATCGCTACAGAGTTTTTATAGCCAATCTCTTGACGTCGTCACCAGCATTAGGAGAAACTGATGTACAGTACCCGCATCCACTGCCAAAGCCATACAAGTGTCCAAAGGAGGATTCATGTGAAGGTGGCATAGATTCAACATGCACAGATGGTTACAAAGGACCACTATGCAGTGTTTGTGACCAAGGACACTACAAAGAATTGCACCAGTGCAGAAAGTGTCCATCTATGGTGTGGATGAGCGCACAGTTGTCAACCATCTCCGTCGTTTTTTTGATAATTGCTGCGGTTGGTGTATGGACTAACAAAAGAAAGAATAAGAAGGGCGAAGGAGAACACTCTTTTGCAGACGCGTTTTTATCGAAAATAAAGATCGCAATTGGCTTTTATCAGGTCACCTATGGTTTACTGGAAGCGTTTTCGTACATAGAATGGCCAGAATCCATGCAAGTCATAAGCAAATATTCAGAAATACTCCAGCTTAACGTACTTCAGATGGCACCAGTTCACTGTCTTTTTCCGGGAATGCAAGCGGATGCATTTGCAAGTCTGTTTGCAATAATGACAATAAACGCTGCCATTGTTGTTTTTGCAGGGGTCGTATACGGAGTGCGTAAAGTCATAATCTCAACAAATCGAAATCTGGAAGACGAGGAGAAGTCACAGAAAATCTCACAGCTTAAGGAGTCTGTTTACAGGAATTTGTTTTTCTTACTGTACGTGACGTACCTTAGCACGTGTTCCAAAACAGCCACCGTCCTCCCACTTACTTGCCGGGAACTTTGCCAACACGAAAAAGAAAACCTGTGTATGAAATACCTAAAAGCAGATTACAGCATACAATGTCACGAACCCTGGTACAACAAATTGGTAATTGCGGCTTACATTTCCGCAACCTATTTACTTGTCCTACCTACCGCCACGTTCATCGCCCTTTGGAGAAAACGGAGAGCTATACTTGCCACATCAGACGCCGAGACCTCTGAAGAGCCAGGCATTAGCAACGAACTGATAAAAGGACTGCATTTTCTCTATGAAAACTACAAAGCTCGATCGTGGTATTGGGAGCTTGTGGAGATGTCTCGTAAAGTAATCGTAACATCTGGTCTGATCCTTGTAGGCCAAGAAAGCAGGTCGTATGTCGGCTTGGCATGGATAGTTGCTGGGATGTATGGTGTCCTTTTTGCCTGGAATCACCCCATACAAGACGCGTTCGAGAACAAACTGATGACTACATCCCTTGCTGTTACTGTTTTTAACTTGGGGGTTGGAGCTGTGAGTAAAATTCCTGCAGAGAACGTCCCCACTTCGACCAACTCGTACACAGAAACAGCCATCTTCAACATGTTGGTCCTCGGAGCAAATACATTGGTCATCGGGCTACTTGTTTGTAAGACCCTTTTGTTGATACTAATTATTTTAGAATTTTTTTTTTGGGGGGGGGGGAATTTATAAGCGAATATCAATCCATTCGCAATCCCCAGGGCACACATGTGAGTTTTAAAAATCATCAGGTATTGAAGTTCAAAGGCAGTGTCGTTCAAAAGTCAAAAAGGGACGTTAGCACACTGCCTATTCCACGTTTTTTAAACCAAAATGAAGCCAGTGTTGAGCGGATTACCACGTCGTAATCCTGTTACAGGCACAAGGAAGAGTCTGCGAATCTCAAACCATAATTTTAGACTAATCCCTACAGAACGCGATACGTATTACTGTGTTTGAGCTTTTACTGTAAGTGTAATATACCCTTTAAGTTAATCAGAACTAAAATTAACACGAATGCTATGTATGTGTCGTGCCCTCAAAGAAAGTAAAATAACCTTATACTAAGAAAATAACAAATGCACTTTTTCAATGGTCTAATTCTGCTTTCACATAAGATTTCAGAGTAAGTACCTCATTTTTTTTTTTTTTGGCTGATAACATACATAGCACGTTTCTCTTGCTATTTTTTCCTCAGTTCAGTATGTAATGCATCTGTATGGTTACCTCAAAGCGTGGCGTAAAAATCCCCATTGGTCGTTTTCATGCTGCCTGGCCTTGGTTCTTCCCCTCTTCAGTCTACCAGGAGATATTAGTGGATTGGCTGAAACAAACGTCATTACTAACCAGCTGGATACAGGAGACATTGAAATGCCCACAATTGCTGCTGCCGTGCAAGATAGTGGGGCCATTGATGTCACTCTTGATAACGAAGAAAGCGAAACCGGAGAAAAAGGCGATAGTAAAGCAGAGATGCAACAAGACGACTATGATGACGGTAGGCCTACTAGTGGAAAAAAGAAAATGACCACCAATGCTGCTGACGGAGAAGCAGATGTCGTTCTTGAAAAAGATGAACAAGGTGACCATAACCGATCAGAGGTGCAGCATGACGCCCAGACCAAAATTAAAAAGCTCCACAAGGGGACGCAGACAGAGCTGTCGGTGATTTTTCTGTTTCGCTGATGAGCCAGTGGAAGAAACAAGCTTCTAACAGTCTGTGAGTACAATGCAGAGGTAAAGTGTCTTGTCACTTGTAACTTGGGGATAGTTTGTACAAGTGTATTAAATGCAAAGAAAATTAATTAATTTATCTTAAGGTTTTGAGTGGTGCTTGGTGCGTATCTTAAATCATTGCATTTGACTGGCTAAGTCGACGCATGGGATCCTGTAAACCATATCTCCCAGCACGAAGCTCCAGTGACGGACTTCGCCAGGAAGCAACGGTGGATTTTCCTCTTAAAAGGAACCTATCAATCAACATAAGGAAAATAAAAGAAAAAATATGCACTGGAATAAAAAACTTGATAATTCTCCTAAAAGCAAATTAGTTTGAGGATTTATTAGTAGGTTTAGTATAATCGTCAGGGTGATTGTAGTCTTGAAAAATGACTGATGTGTCGACAACCCGTGTAGAAGGCATCATTACAGTCAAAGACAAAGATCGACAGAAATTTGAACGTCCGACTGACTGAACAAAAGCGACTGACTAGTGATGGCACTGACATCAAATCATATAGCTGAGCACCATTTACAAACCGACCCCCGAATTCACTGGATTGAGTCGATTAAATGTCGGTCGATCGTTGAGAGTATTGATTGTATAATCAGAGCAGACGCATGTATGAAGGCAAACATTCAGACGCATGATTACTAACAAAGCATTAGCAAAATCTCGGTAAAATTTAAATTAAATGAGTGATTTCATAAACAACAATACAGAGCCAGCGCTGAACATTACTTGGCCAGTTTGTGCTAAATTTTCAAATAAACGTACTTATTTCAATATTATTTAGTATTTCTATATATCGAGGGTCTTCGGTTCAAGGATTGGTCTCTGTATTATATCGTGTTGTTCCCTTAGATAAGAAACTTTACTGTACATCGTCTCTCTCTGCGAAGGTATGAATGGTACCATCGAACTGTTGGGGAATCCTGAAGAAATGGAGAGCTTACACGGTGATGGACTCACCATCCTGACTAGGGGGGAATAGCAATGCTTGTGTTGCTTTAAACTTTACAAACCGCCCTCGATGAGCCTCTCGGCTTGTTCAGTAGAGGGGATTGAGCACAAGACTTCATTAGCCGTCATATGCCTGCCATTGACTTTCCATTTCATCGGCTTATGAAGGCCAGCAATAAGTGGCCGAAACGTCGCGATCCAAATTAAAATAACTATATGGTGTGAAAAATGATAAAGAAAGCCGTCAGTTCATCCGTATCCAAACTCACTGTTTTAATTATGAAACTGATATAACTTTATAGTCATATAATTTGGGTTTGGGAAAGGTAGAAAAACTCTTTCGAGTTTAAATGAATTAGAATTAACTTGACGTTGACTGATTCGTTGGCGTGTGAGATCGTCATAAACTTAAAACAAATACGAGGTACGTTCAGTATTGTTGAAACTGACAAGTTCTCTCTACAAACATGCATGGAGAGCCTAATGGTAGTTGCATTCAACACAACAAGATGAGTTTATGTACGGATGTTATTTAAAATCGTGTTTTTCAAATAAGTGTGTAAAGGTCTTCTCACCTTTAATACTTCAATTGAAGAACAGAAAATGACCAGACGTACACCATTTTGAATAGAAGTCCCGTAATTCCCTGTAGGCGCGTTTCATAAGGGGAACCGGTCAATGTTCAAATTAGCTAATGCTCGTCTCATCTATTTTCTACTCAGAAAACCCACTCCTTTTGTTACCTTCGGTGCAACGGTTTCATTACACAGGGAAAGCTTCAGAGTTCTTTTAAGTCCAAAACCTCAAAGAGTGACCCAATAATCACGAGTTTACGCAGTCAAATGCACCTATTTAAGCTGTGTCTACTAGTTATAGAACTGTATTCCTTTTCTATTACTATTAACATTAATTTGCTTGTTTTTAGCTGTCTGAAATTGCAAAGGCAAAGGCTAGAAAGCTGAAAGAAGTTCTGTGAAAAGTTACTTCTTGTGCCTGCTATAGAAATAACATGTTCAAGTTTTCCTAGGTTTTTAGTATATTTTCAAAAGTATAAGGGAAAAGCAGGAAAATATAACCATAAGTGCTCATTTTAATGCCATTAATCAACTCGACGATTTATCTATCAGCTATGCCTGCAATAAGCGAGAGATGTTGATATTGCTTTTGTAGGTTTTCGTTCAATTTGGTAGAAAGGCATAAGCAGAAATGACAACCTAAGTATTCATTATATTTCCATTTGTCAACTCGAAGGTTAAATCATTTGTGCCCGCAATAGAAGAAATAAGTAGACACGTTTTATAGGGTTTCGTTTAACTTGATACAAAGGCAACTGCAGGAAATAATAACCCTAATTCTGATCCATTTTAATTGCATTTATCAACTCCAAGAAGTTGTCATCAACTGTGTTTGAAATATAAAACAATATACAGACATTTTTGTAGGTTTTCTTTAAATTTCAGTAGACAGGCAAAAGCAAAAAATAATAACCTAATCATTCATTTTTAATCGCACTACTCGAAGAAGTATTTATTACTTGTTCCTGCAGTAGAAAAAACATTTAGACATTTTCAGGAGCGGATCCAGGGGGGGGTGGATTGGGTGGCTAGCCACCCCCCTCATCAGGGTCGTTTAAGCTTGAAATTAAGAGAAGAACTAAAACTATCACTGAGGCGATTTTGTCTCCTATTGTTGCGTTATCGTTCTGTTAGGTCAGCCACCCCCCTCCCCCGCCCTTCCGCTTCAAAAATCCTGGATCCGCCACTGATTTTTGTAGATTGTCATTAAATCTGGTAGAGAAGAAAAGCAGGAAATAATAAACCTAATCATTTATTTTAATCGCATTTATCAACTCGAAGAAGTATTTATCTCTTGTGCCTGCAATAAAAGAAACATGAAGACATTTTTGTAGGTTTTCATTCAATTTGGTAGAGAAGAAGGCAGGAAATAATAAAACCTAATCATTCATTTTAATCGCATTTATCAACTCGAAGAAGTATTAACATTTGTGCCTGCAATACAAGAGACATATAGACATTTTTGTAGGTTTTCATTAAGTTTGGTAGAAAGGCAAAAGCAAAAATTAATAACCTAATCATTCATTTTAATCGCATTTATCAACTGGAAGAAGAATTTGTCACTTGTGCCTGCAATAGAAGAAATATGATGTTTTGGAAGGTTTGGTAGGTTTTTGTTAGATTTGAGAGAAGGTCAAAAGCAGGAAATACAGTAGCTTTAAGTATCCGTTTTAATCGCATTTTCAACCAAAAGAAGTGGATATTTCTTGCACCTGCTTCCTCAAATCTACTTGGAAAGCAAGAGCAGAAAAATAAATTTTCATCGTATTTACTCACTTGGAAACCATATTTATCACCCGTGCCTGCTATAAGAAATTTGTAGACTTTTTGTTAGTCTGTGTAAGTTTTAAAAGCAGGAATAAAAACATATCTTAAAAGGTATTGATTTTGAAGCTGTTCATTGTAAAGTAAGACTTAAGGGGCCTAGCTCGCCAATATTCAGTACTCAGAGGGAAGTAATCGATCGTCACTCAGAATTCCCAAAAGTATAAAGCTAGCTTTTAAACGAATTGTTTGGTCGTCACCCTCCCTCGCGAAAGAATATTGTACGCCTCCGTTACCAAGCCAAGCCAAAAGCTCTCGGTAGCTAAATTAGCGGACGAAAGAAGAGTCGGACGCGCGAAGTTGAAACGTTTTGAAAAACGATTGACAAAAGACTGTAAAATGATACTTTCTTATATCATGAGTCTAGTTCACACTCTCCCTGCTCATCCCCTCTTCCCAGAAAGATGAAATTTACAGCAAAAGTGATGATGACGATCCTTAAGAACATGACAGTCCCTGTTTCTGAAAAAGAAACACAGCAACGAGCCTAAGTGAAATAAGCATTCCACGACGGAATATGTATAAGCCACATAAATGCTGGAGGTATTTTAAAGAAGCTTACATACCAGGGCCCGGTTGTTCAAAGAGTGGATAAGGCCATCCATCGGATAAGTCGCTATCCAGTGGATAAATGATAAGAAAACAAAGTGCAGTATCCACTGGATAATGATTTATCCGGTGGATAGAGTTATCCGCTCATTGAACAACCGGGGCCAGCAGCAGTTACTGCGAAGTGTTTTGTTCAAGTTAGGAGCTGGTATGGCAAATCTGGAGTTATGAAGATACAATTATACGTATCGTAAGAAAACGGTTCAAAGATCGTATTCTAGATTAAGAAAACTAGCCAATTTTTTTGTTTTCTTGTATTACCTACTGACATACCAAACGGATAAGGACACCTCTCATTCGCTTACCACTAGTTGGTGTAAAAAAAATCACTTCTCCGCTTGCACAGCGAAAAGGACAGAGCTCCAGCGTTAACACCTTGTTGTTTCTGACTGAAACCGTGATAGCGGAAAAAATCTTCTGCTAGGTTTTGTAATTCAATTAGATCATTCCTAAAGAGCACCTACCAGTTGTTGTGAGGAATCTATCAAAAAGCTTTTACTGTTTTCACATGACTGATGCTTTCAGTAAGTTACTAACTAAAGGAGGTCGTTAAAAACGTCCATTTGAATTATATTCTCCTCGCAAATAGCGATATTTTTTCCTACGCTATTTGCTATTACCGTCTTGAGAACGTGACAACAATGACTGAAAATGCCCATCAAAAGCAAGCGAATTGTTGGTTCCTTTTTATTGGCTTAAAAAGATCACATGACAAGTTTTATGTGCGCAGTCACGTGAAAACAGAAGATCGTTGAACGACAGTAGTACATTGCGCTAGTATGGCCCACTTTACCTCGTTTTGATGTAAGGATGACGTCATAACCGGAACCGGAAATCACGTGGTTTTAAGAGGGGGAAACCGCTGACCAGTGGAAAAAAAGGAATCGCGGGCTCATCCAACCGGAAGTGATGTGGTTTGGAAGGGGAAACCGATGACCAGTGGAAAAAAAAGGAATCGCGGGCTCATCCAACCGGAAGTGATGTGGTTTGGAAGGGGAAACCGCGGACCAGTTGGAAAAAAGGGATCGCGGGCTCAGGGAAGTCAAACCGCGGAGAAAATGGGGGTAACCCTTGAAAACAACACAAAAAAAATGAAATAAATCACGTTTATTGTTATACGTTGTTTTTACAATAACGGAGAAAAAAATGGTTTTTCCTGAGTGTTCCTTAATGTTCAATAGAGGGTCCACGATCTTGTTGGGGCTTTCACTGGTAGCCATAGGGGTAGGTCTTGAAGGTGCGGGGATCGATGACTCTTTTGTCATACACCAAGCGATACCATTTGTGTTGGGGTTGAGTGAGCAAGGTGTAGTTTTTCGGGTTCCTGACAATGTGGTGACTTTTGGTGACTTGGATTTCGCGTGGTTTGGGAAGGGGTTTCTGGATTTCATCTTGGACATTCTGACGCATGACGTCGTAATTCAGCTGGGTGTGTCCTTCACTGTTGAGTCGGAAGCCTCTGACCTTGCATTCCACCTTTTCCTTATTAGTAGCATAGCCATAGTTCTTGGGTCCTCCGCTGACGAATTCTTGGATGTATTCATCATCAGCTAATTCGGAGGTGAAGTCCCCTAGATAGGAACCCAAGGTAGGTTGGAATTGAGTGGGTGTTTCCTCCAGGTAGATGACGGAGTCGGTGTCAAAGTAGAGGACTCTTTCCCCTAAGGCTTCCAGGGCGGCATAGAGTTTGAGCCGGGCGTGGCAGGTGGTGAAGCAGGCCACAAAGATGTTGAGGTTGGGTGAGACGCGGATGTCCTCTTTTTGATGTTGGTAGTGCACCTCAACCATGTCGTCATTGATCACGGACACGTGACGTACGTCTAAGGCATCGGTATCCAAGAAACAGTGGAAGGCATGTGGATCATGAAAGGCTTGAATTTGGGTCTTGTTGAGGCGTTGTCCAAACTTGCCCCACATGGAGTTCAACATGAGTTTTGCTAGGGTACGCAACCCCGGGTTGTATTCGATCTTGTCGTATTCCAACTGGATGCCTTCATGCTCGAAGTACTTCTGGATGTAGTCCTGTTTGGCTTGCTCTGACATGTCGTCCTTAGGCCACCCACTGGCCTCTTGCTTAATTTTGAGCCAGGTGTTGACATAATCGACGAAGAGGCCCTCACAGGTTTCTTCAAAATGCCAGACTTCATAGATGTATTGGACTTGGTACCCCAATTCGACGGCTTTGACTAATTCGGGAGTGCACCAGGTACTGGTGAGGGTGCGTTGTTCGTCGGTGTGAGGGCAATGATAGGATCTGTCCAAAAGAGGTTTGATCATTTCTTCTTCCACACAACGGGCACAGAGGGGAAAGAGCAGTTTGTCGTCATGACGGTAAGGCAGCACGGGATGGTACAATTCACGGGGAGGCAGGACTTTGCATTGAATGAGGCCAAAGTACTGGTGGATGTTCGTGTGACCCGGTTGAGAAAGGATGGTGGGATGTCCTTTGGGGTAGGTGGAGGTCTTGTTCACCCACGGGTACAAGGAGGTGACATCGATGTAGTGAATTTTTTGGCCGGGGGTGATATGATGGTAGAGTTTGATGGCATTGGTACGCCCTCCACAGAAAGCCTCTCGAGGTTGAAGAGGTTGGATAAAGTTGAGTTCCCGGACGAAGGAGTCGATCTCTGGTTGGGTTTTTAGGAGGTGCTCCCATTGACATCCCCACATTTGAATGACGTTGTACCCTTGTTTGGTAAGCTTTTGGACTTTGTCTTGGGTGGTGTCATAGAGGTCATGCATCGTCAGATCATAGTTGCGGGGATGTTTTTCGTGGCGATTGGGATAACAGGTAGGGCATCCGTGGGTGAAACAGCCTTGAAATTCGTAGACGGTGTGGGTGTGGGGGCAATAACAATCCACATAGATCTGGGTCCCGGGGATCTTATACTCGCCTTCATTTCGGACATGTTGAATGTACTGTGGGTCTGGATTGGCACTGGCCAAGAGATCGTGGGGGTTGAGATCTTGGAGGGCGCGTTGACGTAGTTGGTGATCGCACCAGGTTAACCATTGAAGGGCTGGGAGGGACTGGTTGATGTTGTTTCTCCACCCCTTATGACCGGCGGGTTCGCTGGCAATACTGTTCGGGATCATCCGGTTCATACGTAAATCTCGATTACAAGCCGAGGCAATGGTGACGTGATCGAAGGGATTGAAGCCGGTCAAGTCTTCAAACAGGCGTTTGAAAGTCAGACATCCTTGTTTCAAGAGACGTACATCCGATTCACAATAGGCGACCAATTCTTTCTGAAAGTCAAACACGACGTTCTTGGCACGCTGCTCTTGATGCCAGGTTTCGAAGGCTTGTCTGCCTTCGAGTGACATGGTCTCAGGCATGTAGTAATCGCGTGAGGGGAGGATGCCCACGTAGTGTTGATGCTTATCACCGGGTATGTTGAACTTGTGGGGGAAATACCCTTTGCAGAGTTCGGTCAAGCCAAAGGTTTTGGGAAACGCGGAGAGGGGCATCTGGAAGAAACTCATCGAATCGATGAACCGGATGCGGTCATGTTTGATCTCTAAGAGTTTACACCCGTTGCGGAGTTGTTGGACGATCCGGTTGTCACTATAGTATTCTTGGATGATAAAGTACCCATCGTACCCCTGGAAGTTATGGGCGATGACATTGACTTGACGGGTATCGTGGAGAGTCAAGGTATCCAACCATTCCAGAAAGTCACGGATACAGGTGGGACCTGGGAAAGGCTTGGGTTCATCGTTGTCTTCGGTTTCGGCCACGACGAGATTCGCAATGTGTTTTTCCTTGGGTTGCATGGCTTCGATATCAAAGAAGACGTGTAAGGGAGGCAGGTCTTCCTCGTCCTCAGAGGAGGCATGGGGTTCGGCGGCGGCGGCGGCACCTCGTTTGGCGCGAGGACCTTTTTGACGGGTCCTCTTTCTCTTCTTTTCGTCTTGAGGTTTGGGGGCTCTTTGTATAAAACAACGGTGGTCGTCGGCGTGGACGTACTGATGACAAGAAGGGCAATCCACGTGGTAACAATGGTGACGTTGAATGCGGGACAAGCCCACATTTTGTTGATAACAGTCAGGGCATCGGTATCGTTGAGAGCACACGGAGGCCTGGAGGTCCGTGGCGGGTTTGCCCGCATGGGTCTTGCTGGCATGGGCTTCCAAACACGTGGGTCCGAAAAAGTCCCGATGACACGACTCGCAACGTTGAGTGGCTTTCAGGTGTCGGGGGTACGCATGTTGAAAGTCTGGACACTCTTTCTGTCGACAGGCTCCGCACACCTTGGTCTTGGTGCATCGATGCAGTCCCTCATGGTCATAGGGTTTCCAACAATCCGCACACACATAACTGGACCCGAAAAACCCCGGCAATTTGGTGATGACATCATAATGGTCTTGGTTGTGCAACAGGATCAGTTGTTTGTCAGAAAGGGGTCCAAATGTCGTGATGTGGAACGATCGCTGTGCATCCACCAGGATGATTTGGTAACCGGTGAGGGACGGAGCTTGACTGAATTGGGTCAAGGCATCATACCCACAAGGACCGAAGGGTACCTTGGCCTCGTGATGAAGCAAGAGAGCCATTTCTTTTTGGATGTTGCGCCCCTGTCGAATACTTTTCAGTTTTGGGTGCTGGTCCACGCGAGCTTTGGCGACCACGAGGGCTCTGGCACAACAGAGGGCATCGTCGTCGTTTTGGATTCTTATGATAGACCGTTTGTTGGTTGTCAACATGGTCATGGTAGGATGGCCTGGTTTCCCGCGCCGTGGTATGCCGGTGCCTTGAGGAGCATGATGGACTTGCGTAATGGAGACTTGAAAGGAATCGTCCATTTCAAATTGTTCGTTGCTGTTGAGGGCTTGGGCTAAACGTTGGAACAGGGCCTCCACACGCTCTGTGTCTCGACGCCATTCACCTGCACGTAATCCCCACCCCTGAAAATTATTATGGAGTCTGTCCGAGGCGATGGTAAAGTACAGACGATCTTGATCGTGGAGGTCGGGGGTGGTGGTTAACACTTGATTGACGGCTCGACGTAATCCCTCTTGGAGAGCTTGGGTAATGTTTTGACCTGGAATCAAGGTCCCCCTTTGACGTAACTGGGTCTTGAAATGACGTTCACGTACCCCCAGGCGATCACTCTTCCGATTCACAAAAGGTTCTAAGTCAAATTGGAAGGTAACTTGCGCAGAGGGATCCAATCCACCCCCACTTTGTTCCCATTGGTCCAAGGCCTCTTCACAAATGGCGTCGTCACTGTCCGTCATGTTTTCGAGGGATAATAAAGGTCCCACACAGGAATTTGTTGTTGTTGTTGTTGTCTCTTCTTCTGGCTCTGAATCGGACATCTCTAGTCCAAGCAAGGAGATGATATCATCGTGGCTAAGGCCGCTTGGCCCCGCCACATCGTCTTCGTGAGAGGACATGATCAGATGAACTGACTGGAGATCGGGGCTCTGTTTTTATGGAGAACCAAAATGTCACGTGGGAGGGGAAGGATCCAATCACTAAAACAGGGTGCCCCCCTGAGAGGGGGTGCCCTAGGGAGGGGTGGGACGAGGTGGGGGACCCCCCTCCCCCCTCTCTAGTTAGGGTCCATGGGGCATCACGGGAACGAATAAGTCCCTATAAAAGAAATCGAATCGCCGGCGGAGTCATCTCAAAATGGAGGTTGCTCATGAAGAGTTGTTAGAAGCCTTGGAAGAATTTGAAGCAGATTTGGAAGTGGAGACGATTTTAAAGAAAGTCAAGGAGGAGTTGGCGCTGGACGACACGGTGACTGAATTTGGTGAACAATTGATCGAAAGAGAACGTCAGAAAGGGGCAGCTCAGGCAACCCGGACAGCACGAGCCACCTACTTCCACCAGCTGTGTTACCCTCAGCACACCTGTGAGTGGTTTGTGGAGGGGTTGGACTATTGCTGCCCCTATTGGAGGTACGAATTTAAACGGCCCTTGACACCTCCGCCAGTACCGCCACCATCACCCCATGTCCAGAGAAAGAGAAGGGCTCCGCCGCAGCAACCGACGACGTACGACCTCCCGACTAAACAACGACCTTAATGACTCAGACGACGACGACAAGGACTATAACCCCTACGACGAGGACAGTGACGATAGTGACGACGAACTGGCCCCCACGACGGATACCCCCAACGACGACATCCTCAATGAACTCGCACAGTTCCGGGCGAAAGAAGCCCGACGACGGGCGGCGGTCCGGGCCGCCAGGGCCAGGTACCGGGCCAGACATCCCGAGCGAATCGCCGCCCAGAAACGACGGTATCGGGCCAGGCATCCCGAGCGAGAAGCTGCCCGGAAACAACGCTATCGGGCCAGGCATCCCGAGCGAATCACCGTCCGGAATCAACGCTATCGGGCCCGCCATGCCGAGCGAGTCGCCGCGCACAGCCAAGGCTATCGGGAGAGGAACAGGGAGAGCTGCCGGGCGTATGCGCGACAGTACTATAAGGACCATACAGAACGCCTCCTGGAGCAGAAAAAACAATATTACTACTCGGAAGCAGGTCAACGGTGGCAGAAACAATACCGGGCGAGAAAGGCTGAGAGGGCGGCCCTCTTACGTCGACAAAGAGGGTCCATGGTCCAAAAGAGAACGGAGGAGAAACGCCAAGCGTTGGGCCCCCTGACATTAACCGTGGCCCTGGAAGATTTTATGCAGGACTTTTATGATACCCTCTCACCCTGCCCTGAGGATTGTATGGACCAACCTGAGACCATAACGGATTATTCTGTAGGCAACGAATCGTCCCTTTCTTCTTCTTGTGACATGTGGGACGAGGGGAAGGGATTTTTGGACAATCTACTCGAGGACTTGCCATCACCATCGGACGACTCTTTGTATGAGGTATTACGTGATTTGGGCCCATGGAGCCCCCAGGAGTCTGACTTTGATTTGGAGGACTTTGTTTCGTAAAGAAAAGAGACAGTGATTGACATTTTCATTTTTTATTTTTCAACATGGTATGGGGTTGTCATTAAAGTGTTTTACAATTTTAAACGTTTCTTGGCTTGCATGATTTTCTTGACCACCCGTTCCGTCTTGGTTTTCTTGCCGGGTAATTTATCAATGGCTTGGATCATCTTGGTATCGGCTTTCCATTTATCTTGCAAATTCTTGGCACGGCTGTAATCAATGTCGTGTTGTTTCGCAATTTGGTCCAAGCGATTGATCCCGGGATCCCCACGTTTCAGGCGTTTGGCTAAATGCGTCCCAGGGCCCATGTATTGATAACCAGGCCAATGAAATTCTTTGCCGGTTTTAGCAATCCATTTTTGGACATCCAAGGCCCCTCCGCGTTGACGGCGTTTCACGCCCCTTCTCCTCCTCCTCTTGGTACGGGGGGCCATCTTTTAGTCCGTGTCGTAATCCAATCGACGTCGTAACTTTTTGCCTTGGTGCCAATCTTCCCACCCGGGTAAGGGTTTTAACGCTTGCACTTCACGGGAGACGCCTTTGCCTTTGCCTTTGCCTTTACGACTCTCGGCTAACTTTTTTTCCAAGGCCTTGCGCTGTTCTCGAATGGCTTCTAAACGCGACCGACTATCCCCTCGACTGATGGAAGGGCTCCCTTTCTTGACAATCTTACTGGTGGTGGCTGCTCCTTTGCCTTTCTTGGTAGCAGGGGTAATGGGTGGTTTGGGCGTCGACGGGCTCCCTTTTATCATGCGCTTCAACCATTGTTCCACGGGTCCGGTCACCAAATCCCCGGCCTCTTCCTCTTCGTCTTCGCCTGGCGGGCCACCCGGGGCACCCACTCCCACGCCTCCGGGAAATTGACGAATGCGTTTGGTTAACTTGGTTAATTCTTGACTCAACGGTTTGGTTTGAGCATTGACTAGGGCCGGGGGCAATTGGGGGTTGGCCAACAACACATGTTTTTGGGCGGCGAGCGTGGCGGCTTTGTTCAACAAGGCATTTTCGGTGAGTTCTCCTTTGTAATATTGAATGAGTTGTTCCAAGTCCTTCTGGGGAATCATGTAGACCTCATCCATGGGGGTTGACTACACTCGGAGCAAAGTTCCCCGTCTTCTATCTGACGACAGCTCTCACAAAGACGGGATCTCAACATATGTTGGTACTCTCGATACAACAGGTGATATTTATGCTTCCAATAAGAACAGGCGTCTTTCCACTGGTCGGTGGCCCGATTGGCCTCTTGTAACAGGGCGATCCATGTGGCCAGGGTTAACGAGTCGGTCGAGCACATTGACATAACACCTCGTGAAGTCCTTGAAACAAGCCGCGTCCTTTTTGTTGAACCAACCACGCCCGACGTTTTTTGACGGAATGTCGACGACGTCCCAAATCGCGTAGCACCTTTTTATAGGGTTGAAGTTTAGCCAGCATGGGGGGTGTGACGGGAATCTTGTTTTTTAAGAAGTTCAAGACCAGTTCACTCACAGCATTGATTTGATCGGCATTGGCATGTTGTAACAACTCTTGACGTTTGGAACCATTGGCTTCTTGTAACATGGACCGTAAAAACGGTAATTGACGTCGAAGACGTTGCATCGTTTATCGGTGACGGCGACGATAGCGTTGATTGGCTTTTTGGATCGTGCGTTTTATACGTTTATCCGTTTCCAAGGCCACGGCTTTCCCTAATCCTACCATGGCGGGGACCAATAGGTTTAAAAAACCGCCTCGTTGACGACGTCGTCGCCGTCGTAATCTTCTTCTCCTCACCATGGACGGTTCGTCAATAGACGTTGAAGGGCTTTGTTTTGTTTGATCGCATCCTGCGTCTCTTTATAACCTTGACGGGTATTGCGTTTGAAATCGGACCACCAACCCCCACCTCGTTGTCGTCGGTAATGTTGTACATTATCGGTAATGCCTTTTAAGGCTTGCCCGCCTAATTTGCCTAAAGCAAGTCCAAACCCAGGCGCGGGACCTGAGAGAAACATACTCATGCCATGGGCAATTTTATCCACCAAACGGGGTTTGCGACGCATTAAAGCTCCTCCTCGTTGTTTCCTTTTTCTGCGTCGTCGTCGTTGGACGGCCATGGTTCTAAGAGTGTCGGGCTGGGAGGGAGCGGCTTTTTATGGATCCAGTAGTCTTTGGGTTTCAAGGGACGAGGACATCCGTCTACATAGCATAGGGCTTCCAAGGGTTGGTACACAAAATGACGATGGTAATCTTGGAGACATCGTTTGGGTAACGGAGGGGTGAAATCCACAATGGTGTCATCCAACGTTTGCATCTTGATTAAAAATCCTTCCAGGTCCTCCAAGGGGACACCCCTCACATAGGTCTTCAATTCGGTCAAGGCTTTGGCATAGGTGGTAAACGCAAACCGACTCATGGTCACTTTAAATCGGTATTGTTTAAAATCATTCCATCCTTTGACCACGGTGCCCACCGCCGCCAAACACGCTACCAACGTACTGTTGTCCAACAGGGGGCCAGCAATCATGCCCGCGGCCATCAGGAGTAACGCCATGCCATTGAACAAGGCATTGATACACTTGTAATGATTCAACATTTTTCGATAACACCACCATTGTTGATGGTAAAAGGCATACAAGGAATCCATCCGTTGTAACAATTCCGGTGGGAAGGGGATGCCAGGACGTCGAGATCCATTCAATAACGACACGACGGTTTTCATCCTCACGGCGAGACCCGGGACGACGAGGTTTGTACGCTCGGGGCTCCTCCTTGTTTATAACTGGTCACAATGCTATTGGTCATGGTCACATTAGCAATTTCCCGTCCTTGAGCCAATTGTTCTTGATCTTGTAACAGCATGCGTAAACGTCGTTGTAAATCGGCTTGACGCAAGGTACGTGGTGGGGGACTCCCACTCCAAGATCCTCGAGGGGTGGCTGGATTGGAGGCAGGTGTCAAAGGCGACGTGGGGGTATTTCGTCGTCGTCCTCGTATGCGTCTAGGACGTCGTCCACGACGACCCCCACCACCACCACCACCAGCACCCCCACCACCAGCACCAGCAGCACCGCCGCCACCACCACCACCACCACCACCACCACCACCACCAGCACCCCCACCACCAGCACCAGCAGCACCGCTGCCACCACCACCACCACCACCACCACCACCACTACCACCACCAGCACCGCCACGTCCAGCACCCCCACCACCACGTCCACCGCCACGTCCACCACGTCCGCCACCACGTCCGCCACCATTACCCCCAGCCCCCGCTGCTGTTCGAGCACCCGCCGCCGCCGCCGCCAAGGGTACGCTAGGAGGCGTCGCAGGCGTTCGAGCCCCAGAAGACTCCGGGGTGGTCTGGGGGCTATGGAATGAGGGTGAATGGGATGCTTGACTTCCTACCCCCGCGGGGGAAGAGGCCTGTGCAGGGGGTGCACCATCTACATCGGGCCAACTCGCGATGACGTCCGCAGGGGGGATGGATTCCATAAATTGATAGAGGAGATCCGATCGCATTTCCTCCATGGCGACGTCGAGAAGCCCTTGGTCTCCGCTCAAATACAAATCTTGCCAAGCCCTTGGGGACATGACATTGCTACTGGCCGTCCCGACCCCGGCCGGGGCCACGGTATCGTAGGCTTGCGGAGGTTGACGGTCCTCGTCCTCGGCCATGGTTGCTCTTTTTTTCCGGTTCCAAAAGCGGTGTTGGCCCTTTATAGGCGCTTTTGATAGGTGCGCGTCCATCCTTCGTCTTTTAACAGGTGACTCAACACACGTTGTTGATCGGAGGAGGCGGGATGTAAATCTAACATCAAATAGCCATAGGGGCGCGTGGTGGCCTGATGAAACGTCTCCAAGGTGTCTTTCCAGGTGGTCGGAAACGATTGCAGCATGACATTGCGTACCCCTAATTGATCTCGGGGATTCTTGAACGCCACAATGTAATGCGCATTGCGGGAAATACTTTTGGCATAGCGCCCTACGGGAAACATGTCTTGGCACAAGTAGAGCACCGTCACCCCTTGATGATGTGAATGTTTGGTGAATAAATCCAACACGCGTTTATCGTGACTCCCTTCATCCATTAAATCATCCAAGACGAGGACCCCCTGTCCTTGAGGAAACCATTGGACCAACGCGTCATGATCGGGAATCCCTTCGTGAAACACCACCCCATGATCTTGCATGCCTCGAAATCGATCTTGCCATGCCCCATAACAATAATGCACTTGCGTTGGGGGCCTTTCAAACAACTCGGGGTTGTCTACCAAGAGTTTTTCCGTAAACACCGTTTTGCCACATCCCGAGGGTCCCACCACCAAGATAGAGGAGGGAGTATGAAAACGAAACGGTTTCCCCGTTTGCATGATGATGATACTACCCAGGGGGGAAAAAAAGGCACCTTTTTATTGGAATCGGTGGGACTCGAACCCACGCGCGATCCCCTCATGTATCCGGGGGGATCCAAAGGCTCTACCCACTGAGCTACGACTCCGATACACTTTTTTTCCAACAAATTTTATTTAATCATTCCGTTGATGATACGGATGACAACAGAGTTGATACCATCTGGCTTCTTGGCCTACAATCAATTGTTGAAGGCGTTGACCGGCTTGATGGTCATTGCTTACATAATCATGATCGGAAAACTCATTTAAAAAGTCTTGCAAGGTCCGTCCACGGGCTTTGGCTTTCAAGTACAACAAGGCGTAATCCCCACAACTCTTGCTTGAAATGGCTTGGAGGGACTTGCCATTGGTCACCACATACTTCCAATGTTTCACAATCCAATCTTGGAACGGGGAAGCTTGCACGTACGTGTCCATGGGCAAAGCATAACTGTCCAGGATTTCACACACGTTTCCATCCGTCCACACCCCTAACCAATGTTGTCCCGGTTGATCGTGCGGGTCGGTGTTCACAATGTACCCTTGGCGTTGGGTCTTGACAGGACGCTTGGGTAAACGATCACAGGCCACCGTTCCGTAAAAGTAACGTTTCAAGTGGGGGTCGTCGCGAGCTAAATAATCCAACTGCACATTATTCAAGGCCACGTGTTCCATCTTTAGTGTTGGTAAATGTTGTACAACACGGCTCCGTTCCTGTCAATCTCCAGCAAGTTCTCAAATTCTCCATAGACGACTACCGTTATATTGGTACCGGGGGCAGCTCCAAATTCCAAGACCAGTTGTAAATCTCCACTTTGCTTGGGGTTGAGGTTTTGACTGTCGGCACATCCATTGGCCACATTGTCAAACATGAACAAGGTACAATTTTTCGCTTGACCCCAATCTCCTAGTTCCACCATATTGCCTTTCTTCTTACACCAAGCACCGCTGGCTTGCAGAAAACGGAAGTACCCCAAGTTATCTCGGGTGCCATTGTTGTGCACTAACTGCAGGGTTTCATAAGGGTATTCTTCTCCTTTGACAATCTGTCGAATGGACGTCAGTCCCCATTTCTGGAAACAGAAAGGATCTCGGGTGACATCTCCATTGAAGGCTCGGCTGTCCAACAACCCCACAATCAATCGGTCAGGTATTCTGTTTTGAAACAGGTTGGGGATATCAAAGCGGACCAGGTTGTTTTGCATGCTGAAAGTCCGGATTTCACTGCGGACGGTCGGGTAAGCCGCCACTTGGCCTTCATTGTGCCTTTTGGCAGATAAACTCTGGTAGATGGCGTCATTCAAACGTAGTTGACAGAGATGAAACCGTAGTTTCACATCGCCTTCCATCAATCGACCAGCTTCACCCACTCCATTCAAAAACAGGCTGGGGCCATTGAAATGAAATTTCATCTTGATTTCGATGCCAGGCACTAACAGTTTGCCAGTATGAAACACTTCCAAGTGGGGGGTAAACACCAGACTGTGAGTGACACCGCCAACATACTTGGCGAGTTCGGCTTTCATGGCGGCCAAGGCTCCTTTGTGATTGGCAGGGAGTCTCTGCCAGTCTACATGTCCGGCACCAGCATTCGCTGCGGTGTTTGTATTGGTGGCAGTCCATGCGGGTGGGAAATCTACTTGATTGAACCATCCTTGGGGTCCCAACACGGTCTTGCCATCTTCTCGGTCATAATTCAGCAAGGTTTCCAGGTAGGCTTTGTAATGATAGGTGTCGGATTGTGGACTGATCAACGTGCCATTCAGCTGCATGTCAATTTGTTTGATGATGGAATGGGCCAAATTATTGACGGGGAACAATATCTCCGCGGCGTCCAAGTTCCCGCCATCCTCCTTTTTCAAACTCAATTCCATGGTAAAGTAACTGCGTCCCAAATCCACAAAATCGTCTAATCCAGGAATGATGAATTCCATGGGATTGATGCCCGTGGTGGTGGGTTGGATGGTGACCATGCGATAGGCATTGATGCTAATGTCCGTGGGCGGCACCTTGAAAATCCGTAACGCCTGGTTGACGGTCCCTTCGGAACGTGGGTGAGCCGGGGCGGATTGTGTACTCAGGTCAGCCATGTTTAACGTTGTCGTCGTCGTCGAGTGGTGGCACGTCGTCGTCGTGAGGGGTTTTTATACCGTCGTCGTGCTAAACGTTGTCTCAAATCAAACCCGGGCAGTCTCATCACCTCGGGACTCAACCAACCGCCACGTTGTCGCCGCATGAGTTTCCAAAACGGATACAGACCTCCCCATTGAGACAAGCCCCGATCACTACGAATGCGTCGAGGTCGTGAATGCACGGGGTCCATGTTCACACGCCCAAAATATCGCGTGCACGCTTGGTTTGTTTGGGAAACAAGGCACTGGCTACCCGCACGGCTTGTTTCACGTTCTTCTGATTCAACGCTTTCTTGGCTTGTTTGGTAATTTCTTTTTTAAGGACGTCTTCGGCTTTGCGTTTGATACCGCGTGTCAAACCCGTTTCCAAGCCTCTCTTGATATTACTAGGCAGTTTTAAAGGATTTCGCGTGCTTTTAAGGCCTTGGAACCCACCACGCATGAGCTCCCTCATCAACCCACTGCCCTGTTGATCATACCACTCGTCGGTCCGAAATCGTGTCAAACTTCCCCCTCGCATGGTGTCGTCTTCCCCAGGGATACACGTTTTGTTTGGGTCACAAGCCTCGCCTCTTTTTATACCGTCATCGGCCTTTCTTTTTCTTCCGAGTGGTCGCTGCTTCCATGGCTTTTTTGCCACCGTACCCCGCGGCACCACCCACCGCTCCCAACGCGGCGGCTTTCCCCACAGCTATTAAAGCGGGCACGAGAGCGGCCAGAGGTAAGAGACCACCTCGTTGTCTTCGTCGTCTTCTTCTTCGACGTGCTCTTGTCTTTGTCATCTTGTTGTTGTCAAGTCACACGCGTTTTTTTTTTCTTTTTATGCCTTTTGGAAGTGCAAGGTGACCAGGGTGTTGCCTTTGCCAAACCGGACCAACTTATCCTCGGTGCCAGACGTTTCGGTGACTTGCATTTGAATGATTTCCACCACTTCATTACGAAGCGGTAGGTAATGAATGTGCAACGGTTCAAAGTACATGGTACCTCTGCCTTCCCGCTTGTAATGGATTTCACGCAACAAATCGGTCACGCGATTGCCCACCACCGTGCTGCCTGCCACGTCCGAGTACACGTGCAACGATCGTGAAGGGTCCCCCACCACCGAACGAAACGCCACATTCAAGTTGGTGAAACGCCACCCACAACTCATACTCAATTGTAAATGATCCGGTAAAAACGAACGCACCGTCCAAAAGACCGGGTTGTGCTGATCGTCGTTGACATCGTTCCAATCGTTGCCAGGGGGTTTTGTCATGTTAGGGATTTGATCCCCCATGAAGTCTTGTTGTAAGTTGGGACCCAAAATCAGTCCACTGCTAATTTTACGTAACCATCCCATCTTGACCGCCAACTTGGTGTAGATGTACAGGGCGGGCGTGTCCGTTTTGCAATGACAGATATTGGTGTTGTCAATGAGCAGATCCTCCCCTTCCCACTTGAACTTGACGTAGGTGTGTTTGCCTTGATCGTTGACAAACCGACCTCCTTGAATCGCCGTTTCCTTGCGTTGTTGTTCCAAATGGGCAATCGTGGCTTTCATGAAACTCACCCCATCCACCACCCAATCCAAATGTTGAATGTCATTAATGAGGGTTTCAGCCGTCCCTCCTCGCGAGATCATTTCCCCAACACTTCCCCCTGGTTTGGGGTAGTCTTGGTCCCAGGACGTCGATAGGATGAACCCATCTTTTTGCACCAACTCGTACAAATTGACGTGCGTATCCGGTAAGGAAATGGCACTCAACCCCACTTGCCATCCCCCTCCTTGTAACCGTAACGGTTGAGGTAAACGAATCTTGAACGAATTGGCTTGGTTGTTGGGAAATTCCCGTCGGTTGGCATGACTCGGTAACGTCACGTAGAACGACATCTTTGTCTTCTTCACACCACCACCTCCCTTTTAAAGTGGAGGGTCAAGAGGGTACGTCCTTCGCCAAATGTCACCAGATCCCCATTGGTTTCGGCCATCTGGGTTTCCACGATTTCCACCACTTCGTTGCGTACCGGGACATATTGAATATGACGAGGTTCAAAGTGGGTGGTGTTTTGAGGCTGGTACTTGATTTCTCGTAAGAGATCGGTGATGCGACCTCCTACCATGCTGCTGGTCCCTACATTGCAATACACGTGCAAAGGACGCGTCGGAGCAAATTCCGACGAGGGACGAAAGGTCGCGTTCAAATTGACAAACCGCCAAGGACACGATAGACTCAATTTCAGATAATCCCCTTCCACTTTCCAAAAGGTGGGATTGTTGCTGGCATCGCGGACATCCGTCGGGTTCGGAATGGTAGACATGCCATCCAATTCTGGTAAGAGATTCGGACCCAATCGATACTGGCCGGGGGACCCTTCTTCGATCCATCCCATTTTCAGGGCTAAGGTTCTGCCCCATGACACGCGCGCCACATGGGTTTTGTAATCTACTGGCTTGGTATTCAACAACAAATCCCCTTCCGAGCTCCATTCAAAGGTCGGGTACATTTTGACGCCATCGGGTCCCACCCATTTGTCTTTGGGTTTGATTCGTTTAGCACGTTCTTGCTGGTAACGGTAGATCAATTGGTGAAAAAATTGGCCTCCCGTCAACGAGGTCATCTCCTTTCTCATGTCTTGAGCCTTGATGGTCCATTCCTGCTCTTCATACCACCAGGCATCCTGTCCCCAATCGTCTATTTTGAAGTCGTGTTCGTGCCATCGTACATACAACAAAGGATGGGAATCGCCCACGCCTCCTTCTTCCGCTACCACGGGAATGGTGGGTAAGGATAAACTCACCATGCCCACCATCCATCCGCGTCCGACAAATCGAATGGGTTTCGGCAACCGGTTTCGGAACTGATGGGCTTTGTTGCCAGGAAACTCCTTGGTACTCGCATGACTCATCAACGTCACGTAAAACGACGAATTGGGCACCCACGTCATTGTTTAGTCACGTCGTCGTCTTTTGGATGGTTTGGGTGGACTTGTCTTTTTCCTCTTGGGTGGTTGGAGAGAGGTCACGTCACCACGAGCAATCCAACTATTGTACTTGTCGGGCCACCCTTTCCACTTGACCAACCAACGATCTTTTTGACGCTTAAGTACCTTTTCGATGCGAAACACGTCGGACACATGGACTTTTTGTAAATCCTCTTCATAAAACGTGCCTTGGACCGGGGTATCATCCCATTCGTGAATCTTATAGGTCGGTACGGGGCCCGGGATCACACGATGCACCACAAACACTTCTTCGGTCCAACCAGGTAAATACCCTTTTTCAAAGGTGCGATGAATCTTGTTCAGACGCACCCGATCGCCGACGTTGAATTTAGGATTTTTCTGGCTTTTCCATCGTTTGGCGTACAATCGTTTCCACACGGCTTCTTCGTTGTTCCACGTCACGTCTTGAGGGGCCATGCCAATACTTCGATGACGCGTGGCATTGTAGCCTTGCACCAACTCGGGTAACACGTCGTCAAAGCGTAAGGTGTTGGCCGCGGTAAAATAGCGGTACAACCGTTCTTTCAAGGTGCGGTTAAATCGTTCCACCACACTGGCTTTGGCATCGCCTTCGGTGGAAAAATGATGAATGCCTTGCTCGTCGACCCATCGTTGAAACGTCCGATTGTAAAATTCTTTCCCTCGATCCGTTTGCAATCGGTTGGGGTGGCGTCGTCCTTGTTTCAAAATCTTCTCAAAGGCTTTCACGAGGGCCACGCCGGTTTTGTCTTTCAAGGGTTGCACCCACGCGTATTTCGACAAGACATCCACGACCGTCAACAAGTAGCGCAGGCCCCGATTATATTTGGCCAAGGGTTGCACTTCGACTAAATCCGCCACCCATTGATCGTCCAACCCTCCCACCACTACGGGCACCGTGGGAAAACGACGACGTCGCGGTTTATGTAACGTGTAGGCCAAATCCCGTTCCAAGACCCGTTGGGCTTTTTTCAAAGGGAGACGATGGGCTTTGGCAAACCGTTGCACGCCTCCTAAACTCCCTGGGGCACGAGGATCGTGGTAACGGCTCAACCATGATGGGGTGTGTTTCTTTCGAGGGGCCATACGTTCTGGCATTCATCCCATAAGGTCGGTATGGAAGGGATGGTGTGGGGATGCGCCTTTTGAATGATGCGATACCATCGCCACGCGTCCGGATGCGCTTTTAACCATACGACAAACACCACCCATCGATACAGGTTACGATCCACGTGGGTTTCTTCAAAGACGTGGAGAGGGTGCGCGTCCTCGGGACATGGGGGAATCGGGATCTTGGCCCCGGGTTGGTGATCATATAACACTTGGCACAGGGATTGATGGCATTGCCATTGCCCCAAGGACCAGACAGACTCCCACGCATAACACACAGCAGGCTCCATGGACTAAATAAAAAATTTTATTCGTTCTCTCCTTTAAAAGAGACCGTCATACACGACCGTCTCGAGGCTTTTCTGCCAGTTCTCGACACTGTCACTGTACTTGGGGGGTGGTGGCGCTGGGGCGACCATCATTTCTTGACGGTTCTTGAGCTCTTGAATTTCTCGTAGCAATTGTTTCTCATAGTCTGTCAGGGGGCGATCCTCTTTCCTTGGGGCTCGAGGAGGCGGTCCTGGGATGTCCACGCCCCGCTTGGGATACCCTTGAGCATCACGGCTGGGTATTTCAGCTTGTTGATCGGCTTTCTTGGGAGGGTTGTCATGAAACCAACTCCAGTACTTGGGACCCAAGGGTTGATCGGCCCACCGGAAGAAGCCACACGTTTTCTTGGAACAATTCAGAAACAATCGATCGGGGTTCTGGGTGGAATGGCTCTGTTGTAGCGTGGCGGGTTCCCGGCAAAAGCATTGCAAACAAGTCCACATGTCCAGCACTTCTGCATGAGGTTGACTATACACGGCTTTCATATACTCCAGAGCTTGATCTTGTCCACAAAACAGCAAACAGGGTTGGATGGGACATTTCACATACTTCCATCCCTTTTGAGATTCTCGTGCCTCCAAACGCACATCATGGCAAGGGCATACCATATAGTCCACCGAACTGGGAGGATCATACACGGGCGTCAATGTCGATTGCTCCACCATGTCATTCAATTCTTTCATCATATCTTCCACCGCCGCTCGGGTATCTTCCACCACCTCGCGTACCCCCGGATCACAGTCCACGGGCGTCATCGTTTGAATGGTGTTCTTCTTTTTCTTCTTCCCCTCTGGGGGATGGGTTGTCTTTCTCTTCCGATCGACTGACATCGTGCTCACGATTTTTTCACCCGCCCCTGCCTTTTTATACCCA
This sequence comes from Siderastrea radians, assembly GCA_964017195.1. Lineage (NCBI taxonomy): Eukaryota > Metazoa > Cnidaria > Anthozoa > Scleractinia > Rhizangiidae > Siderastrea > Siderastrea radians. The sequence goes on along the minus strand of OZ024899.1, from coordinate 29,111,126 downwards.
GGACCCTTGGCTCTCATTGGTCAGCTTTTCATGCCCCTATAAGGACGTCTCCTCTTCCCATTGGTCAGCTTGTTATAACCTTATAAGGGCCTCTTGTCTTCCCATTGGTCAGCTTGCCCTATTTAAGAGGGTTCCTTGGTCCCTGAGTTATCATTCCAAGTAGATGGACTACTACCAAGATCTCAACCGAGACGACTTTGCTTCCACTGAAGACTATTTGGCTGAACGGGTCAAACGAGGTCTAGCCGCGGGATTCACGTTCCAACAGTGCCGACAGCACCACGTCATTGATTTCGGTTTGGCCTTAGGGTTGACTCCCACGGAGATTCTAGCTATTATAGGCCCAGACACCGGGTACGTATTTCCCAACGAATGCCCCCAGACATCGACATGATCGGAGATGTGGCCGCCTTGGAACTCCAAGTGGGTCATGGCCATGTGGTCTACACCGGGAGCGCCAAAGGTACGGATGAACTCGTGGAAGAACTGGGTAAACAGTTTGGGATGCAAGTCGAAGTGCTCGTCCCCCCGAACCATCCTCGAGCCACTTTCATCACCCCTTCTACGGTGGAAGTTTTGATGTTGGCCAACCCTCATCTTCACCAGGCGGCAGAGAAACTAGGGAAACGGATGCCCAGTCATTTTTACACCCTGCAATTGCTGCAACGCAATTATCAATTGGCCAAGAAAGCCCATACCATCTATGCCTTTGGCATCTTGGAACCGGATCATAAACGCGTGAAAGGGGGCACCGGTTGGACCGTGCAATTGGCTATGGATCAAGGCAAACCCGTCTACCTGTTTGACATTCCCAGTCAATCATGGTACCGTTCGGACCATTACTACCAAGTCAACGAGAATGCCGCCACCCTAGTCACTGGCAGTCAATTTGTCCCTTGGGGACCCAAAAAGCCCACCCTTCATCAAAGCAGTGCTATCGTGGGATCCCGGGATGTGGACGAGAAAACCCGAGCCGAAATTCAAGCCTTATTCAACCGCACCTTCTGTCTCCCCGAGAACATTGATCAATTACGCATGGAACTGGAAGACTTTCATTTGTAATGTTTTTAGTTTTTAGTTTTGGAATTGTACATAGCCCTTTTTTAGTTTTTATTTTTTCCCATTGTACATAGCTTTTTTTTCCAATTGTAAATAGGCGCACCCTGCGTGGCAAAGAACACCAACAACTCTTTGTAAAAAAACATCAACTCTTCTTTTTAATTAAAATAAAAAACTCACATCACTGGTTTTGCACTTGGTCATAAATAATTGGTCTTGACTCACAGTAGTCTTGACTCACAATACAAAACGCAACAGGAATAAAAAAAAAATGTTCAAGTCTATTTACACAAACAAAACGCGTCGTACATGGCTGGCGCGTTCCCGTCTTTCCCGTTTCTCCGCTTTCTTCACTTCACGATAAAAATGGCTGATTGTTAACCAATCATTTCCACAGTACACTTCAGACAAATGGGCCGCCATAAAAAAGTCAAGTTCCTCGAACAGTCGCATGCTAATCGGCCAATATCGCTCCTCCAGGGTCGGTACTATACGGAACTCAATCCAAGGGATGATCCGGTGGGTTAGCGCTCTCTTTAACTTACGGTACGTGCTTGGGTGGAGTGGGTGGCCATTCTCCGGCTGAACAAAACACAGCAAAAACAACCGAATAAACGCCTCCACGCGTTGTCGTGTAAGGGGGCGCCATGACTCCTCCCTCCTGGCGTACATGCCCGTAATTTGGCGCTGGATGGGCGATTGCTCTGGTCGCACTCGTCTCCTCAAGTAGTCTGCTCCGTCCACATTCATGTCACTGTCCAGGGAACCCAAGGGCCTTCTCGTTTCCGACATTTTTCCCTCTCTAACTGACATAAGTCAACAAGGACCGGCTCAAAGCTAAGAGTGACGTCCTGGGGCCTCCCTTGACTTATATACCCCGATCCGCGCAATGCCTCATGGTCTATCTAAGGAGGGGGGAGGGGGGTCCCCCCACCCCGTCCCCTCCCCAAGCATCATGGGGACTCCTTCTCATTGGCCCCTTCCCTCCCACGTGACCCTTTTGTTTCTCTATAAAAAACCCATCGTCCCCCCTCCTTGTCGCATACACACTCATGGATGATCCAGTCCAGAAGCCCAACAAGGGATTGACCATGATGGCTCAATCCAAACCATGTGTGATGTGTAAGAAACCTGTACAAGCCATTTTGATGTGCTGCGAACAACCCTGTCATCTAACCTGTGCCGCCCTGTGGGGAAAACAAAGTACCAATCCTGACGCTGGTTGCTTTAGATGTGGATCCGAGAATAGCATCCCAGTCCTTGAAATCCTCAATGAAGAATGGAAAGAAGACCCCCAATTTGTGAAAGAAGTCAAACGTAACTGGTACGAACATACTTTTCGGGGAGTCACACATCACCTCTATCCTCTCTGGTATGGTATCGGTTATGAACTGAAGTGCGGTGAACCCATATGTTTGGGAGGCGTCCAAGGGTTCTGGGGAAAACACCGCAACCGGTATTCCCTATCTAGAGAACCCCATTTTCTTGGCTACACCCCCAGCGAAGTGATTTCAACGATGAAACAACTGAATCCTTTCCCCACCGACCCGTGTGTCATCTGTCAGAAAAGTGTCAGCAATCAAATCATATTGACCTGCTGCCGATACTCCTGTCATGTAGCCTGTGCTGACAACTGGAGAAAGAATCCTCATCTAATCACCAAATGTGCTTACATCCCGCAAGGCCATTCCACCACAGTCATTGAAATCCTCAATTACGATTGGAAAGAAGACCCCCAATTTGTGAACGAAGTCAACCGTATCTGGAATGGTTCTCTGTGGTATGGTATTTGTCATACAGGCACCGGAGCCGCTCAAGGATTCTGGGGAAAAATCTTCAAGAATCCGGATACAAGCACCAACATACCCCATTTTCTTGGACACACCCCAAGCGAAGTCCTTTCACACATGAAGAACATTTTGAGTTCTCAGTAAGGACCCCATGTTTGGACTCACTTGTTGTCAAACAATACGAAGGACCAATAAAAGATGTTCCATGACACTTTGTTGTTGTGATCTTTATTGATTCTCTACACAATCATGTTCGTTGACTTTTTCTGGAAAGTTCAAGGGTAATGATGGTTCGGCCTTGCTTAAACGGAGCCGGCTGTCCGTCGGCTGTTTGAATGTCCACGGCAATGCTGTCAAAGATGGTTTGGCCCAGAGGAAAATACATCCGTTCCCTGGTATCAAATTGATGGTCGGTATTGCCCGCATCCAAGGTACGTAACAAGCCTTTTTCTTGATTTCCCACAATGCTCGGTGCCACCAGATCCGTGTAAATCATCAATGGTTGTTGACCTTGTTGCGGTTTGACCGTGGGGGTGGTGGGAAAAGGTTGCCGACTCAAATTCGGGCCCAAGAACAACTCATAATCAAAGTCGGGGTGGGTAAAACTGACGGAGACGTGCCCCAACGGGGGATATTTGGCTACAGGTCCGGTGGTGGCTTCCCATTTATGCCGATCGTTGTAATCCACGATATGTTTCACCAGATAATTCTTTTCCTGGACCACGCGTTCCGTGGGCGTTCCATCTTTCACCAATCCCATCAAGCCCGCCAATTTCCATTCCATTTCAAATTCCATGTTGGCTGGAATGAGGACATACAACGAATCTAATTCAGAGGCGATGCCCTTATTGGTGATTTTCACATAGGGTTGAGCCAGGTTCAAAGCGGCTAGTTGTTGTCGTTTGGCTTGATCGTCCACGTCCATTTTGGCTATATCCATCATGACTTCCATGCGTTGTTTTTCCATTTCGTAGGCGATGGTAATCCAGGCTTCTTTCAAATTGTGGTAATACCCTGGCGGTAAATACATTTGTTTGGTGACTTTCAGGGGCGCCGTGCCATCCGCCCGTTTTGGCATGTATTTGATATCTGTTTTCATCCAATGTTTTTGACTATCTTCTTGCGTCCAATTCTGTTTGGTTTGATCTTCCAAGGATTGATTAAACCCTGGGTGGGAGATATGCACCAACGCCACTTCCCAATCATCTTCTACCAAATAATAGGAACGAGGCAGTCGCGCCGTAAATTTTTGACCCGTGCCTTGTGCTTGATCACTGAGCAGAGTGATGTAGACACTCATGGTGACTACTCCCTCACTTAGGGTTTACCCCCTTTTATATTTACCCCACTTGGACTTGTGCCATATCAAAACCATATCAAACCCATATATGGGCCATATATGGGTCACCCCCGTTCCTAAAATTGGACTTTGGACTTTGCGCCCGCGTTTTCTCAGCGGGTTTCCTTCCCCTTGAGCCCACGATCCCTTTTTTCAACTGGTCAGCGGTTTTCCTAAACCACGTGACTTCCCTGAGCCCGCGATCCCTTTTTTCATACTGGTCAGCGGTTTCCCCTTCTAAAAACACGTGATTTCCGGTTCCGGTTATGACGTCATCCTTACATCAAAACGAGGTAAAGTGGGCCATACTAGCGCAATGTACTACTAACGACCTTTAACCTTAGGTGATTGGCAATTGATGAAAGATGCTTTACTAGTTTGCGATGATATGACACCCATTTCAGAAACCATTAACGAACACTGGCCAAACACAAGTGTATTATAAAGGGAGCATTTGCCTGTATTTTTTAGAAAGCTCGGCAATTTCCTTTTCAAATGGTTGCCAACAGGGTAACGTACCAAACCCGTAGGATTGCAGAAACTGAGGTGATGTCCATGTGGTTCCATATAAATATTTCACATGTTTAAAGGACAAAGCCTAACGCGAAGAGAGGATAAATAGTGATCCTGGAAAGAAACAAACGGTATTTGCAAACGAAATTGCCGAGCTTTCTAAAAAATACGGGCAAATGCTGACCCTTTATTGCTTGTATTACCGTTTGGCATCAATTTTAACTTTTATATTTTCCCCTTTGGGGATGCTTATGGCACAAGAAAGAAAAGAGATTCAGACAGAAAGTTTTCCGGCCAACTACCTCTCTCCTCCGCAAAGGCCTCCTACAGTCGCGCTGGGTAGAAACGCGCGGACGCTGGGAAGAAGGAAAAATTAAAGCGCGCGGAAAACGCTGGGAAGGGGAAAGAAAGAAAGGAGCCTCTTCCCATCGTTCCCCGCGCTCCTGTTTTCTCTCTCCAGTGCTCCCGCTTTCCTCTCTTTTTCTTTCACTGGTGTTTACTAATAGGAGCCTCTGCGGAGAAGAGAGGGTCAACTATCAATGTCGTTATACAACGCGTCGATTGGTGCCGCTTTGTGTTCATTTACAGCATTTTCATAATGTCCGTTTCGATTTGAAAATAATTATATTGAATTATACGTGTGGCAGTAACCCATTATTAAAATGTTATACATAGGAAGAATCCTATGCATTGTTCGTAAGCTTCCGAAGCTGCAAAAATGAGCTGCCATTTACCATTTTCGTGTCGCTCGGTTAGCTGATTATTTCAGTGTTGCTTCAGCTATGGCCAAAATAAATTAAGAAGTAAGAAATGTTTCAAAAATGTTTGAAAAGAATTTTTTTCGGGCAGCAGTTTATTTGTGGTAAAAGTAGTTTGAAGATGAGCACTTTTTTAAGACGGCTGACCTGGCATGGCTTCTCTCCAAGATGGAGACTCAATGGGAAGCCCATGTTATTTTTCATTGACTGACTGACCGACCGACCGACCGACCGACCGACCGACCGACCGACCGACCGACCGACCGACCGACCGACCGACCGACCGACCGACCGACCGACCGACCGACCGACCGACCGACCGACCGACCGACCGACCGACCGACCGACCGACCGACCGACCGACCGACCGACCGACCGACCGACCGACCGACCGACCGACCGACCGACCGACCGACCGACCGACCGACCGACCGACCGACCGACCGACCGACTGACTGGTCGGTTGGTCGGTCAGGTTGGTTATTTGGATGATTGATTGATTTATTCAACCAAACATTTAAACAGGCATTTCCAGTTCAGCAGAGCTATTAGAAATGGAGCCCTGTATCAAATTAACCATGATAGTACTACTAATAATAGTAAGAATACAATTCACACCAATCTGTACGCATAACTACTTACAGAATTCATTAGGTAAAAAGGATAAAAAGTTATTGGTCCCTGAGGAAGTGCACGAGAACGCTTTTGAATTAATTAATTAATAAGGGACCTTTTTTTCTCGACGATGTGCGATCCAGGTTTTCGCCCCATTGTAACAAAATGACCCTTGAATAAACTTCTTCGTTCAGGAGAGGGAGAGACTTAACGGGTTTCTCGCCGTAATCCTGTAGTTATGATCATCAAATGTTACTTAAAATCAGCTAGCAAATAATCAGACGCCACTTCACTTATACATTAAAACCCAACCACACATGTACAGTCCCGACGAAGTTGGAGATTAGGCCAGTGTAGTATTTGCCTTATTCATTTCACTCTGCTGAGACCTCTGAAGATATTTAAGGTGGCTTACTACAGTTTTCAGAAGAGAAAGATAAACTTTTTAAACCTCTAGTTCAAAGCCAACGGGAGTTTTCCTTTGGGTCATTTGTGGCTACAACTGTTAAAAGAAATGATATTAACCCTCATTATCCTGGAAAAGAAATATGAGAAGCTTAGAAAATATGAAATACAACAGACCGAGTGCTAGGAGGGGACTGGAAACTAGACTTTTTTAGGGCTTCTTTCTCAAAATCTAGCCGTACGACCCTACCTCAATTTTTCAGGATTTGGAAAGTGGCTATAAATAAACAACTATGCAAAAGAAAATGAAAATCTGTAAGGCAGAATTTTTGCTAATGAAGAAAATGTCGAATTTTCGCTTTTTTGAGAATTTCTAAAAATCCCTCTTACAGATTTTGCTAATATTTTGTCTACAGGTGAAACTTACCACTATGAATTGATTTTTGAGTTTTTTACTGTGGGTTATACGGTCAGTTTTCGAGCAGATTGGGCTCAAAAAGTCGATTTGCGATTTTTTTGCGACCTCCTTCGTGAGCAAAACTGAGCATGCGTGCAACTTAAGCGCGCGCTGAAATCACGCAATATGGCGCGTGCGATAAACATAAGAATTTTTACAACAACTTCTTGTGGCTTTTTTCAAGGTTTTACAGATATTTTATACAAGTAGCACTCACTAACTGCTTCAAGAGTTCGTCCATTCATGATAAAGAATGGTAATAGTAGGCCACGAGCGATTTCTACTAGCCAAATCTCACAGGTGTTTTCAGCTTTTTCTCGATGATGGCGTAAAGTATTGCACGCGCGAAAAATAAAATGGCGTCAGAGAGAATTCTCAGCGCACGCAATCGTGTCTCCGAAAAACTGTAGTAAGCCACCTTAAATCCTGTTCGCTCCCTAATTTTCAAGTTCTTTCGATGGGTTCGTAGATCTATCTGCAAATGCCCGTCTTGAAGGTCACGACAATACACAAGCCGTTGGGGTCGTGTTTATTTTATTTACGTCAATTAACGCATGTATAAACTGATACTCAAGAGAGGAATCTCTTTAGCGTCTTGAAGTATTCCAGGTCTACAAAGTCTTTCATTTCCTCTTTTGTGACCCAAACGTGGTCGACGCACTCTTCACTGAGTCTCACGCATCCGGTAACATAGTTAACTTTATAGAAAAACACCTGAAAATTGACGCAAAGGGTATACATGTTAGTGTTCACGATTTCCAAGAAAGAAAATTACCTGAAACGGAATGACTACGATACCGAGCAAAAGCAGTGACAAGGGGATTAGTCTATTGTTTTTATTTTTCAGGATTCTTCTGAGGTTAAAGATGATTTTGAATCGACGTTTCGGCTAGTTTAACTGGCCTTCTTTAGAAAAACTAAAAACATTGCTTCGTAACCGCACCTTAAGACACTGTGACAGTTACGTGAAACATTGAAGGTGATATCTTCCCGCCCATTTCTGCATAACTTTTGATGTTTCATGTAACCGTCACAAAGTGTCTCAAGATGCAGTCACGAAGCAAGAACGTCAGTTCGCCACATCGACTTTTATTTTCTTAATTTTCCTGAAGAAGGCCAGTTAAACTAGCCAGGACGTGGATTCAAAACCATTTTTAACCTCAGAAGTATCCTGAAAAAGAGGAAACAATTTGTAGTGAAACACTTCAATTTGACATCAACTCTGTAGATATCAAAGGCTTAGGAATCACTGGTCAATTTACCTTCTATATTGCCTCAGTTGATAGCAAAATGAAGTCAATCAAGAGAAAAACTACGTGCAGCTTCGCTCACGAATAGACTAGTGCGTGAAACAAAACAGTTGGTTAGTCAGACACAAGGTTCGCAGTTTTAGAGGTTTAGGGAATTCGAGGAGTTTGGTGGGACAAAGTAAAAAAAATTCCAAAACCCTAAGGAATTCATGAAGACACCACGGAGTCGGCAAGGATAGTGTGAAGGCAACAGCTGCCAACCAAAGTTAAGTAGTTTAGCAGGCTTTTCAGGTTAATTTGAACCAGACTACCCCGAAAAACCTGGTTAGCAGTCGTTTTACAACCTGACACGAACAGAATAATCCTGGAGTTTTTAAAGAAGTGCTAAGGAAAAAGACAATTTTCCGGGAGTTTCCGCGGCCTTGGGAAGTAATTCTAAATTTCACCAAAATTTCTTTAGCAGCGCTGGAAAAAAAAAACACGCGAATGTTCTTTTCTGCATCGAAGTTTCTTAACTTCCAAATATTTCTTCTTACTTGCTTTCGGGGGCCTACGTATTTAAGACTCCTGACCATGGAAAGAAGAGAAGGGTCTGCCTGTTGAATACTTCTACCGTAATGTTGCTTCATTAATCGCAATGTTGATTTATTATTATCTATTTTATTATTATTATCATTTTTTCTGATTTTCCAACTTTTAAACGAGTTTTTTTTTTCTTGTTAATTGTTGAAAAGTAATTACTTGTGACCCGAGGATGCAGGTGTTACTGTTGTATACCAAAACAACTTTTTATTTCTTATGCATATAGAGCGGTTTTCAACTGAGTTTCGTACAACTCTGACCAATCACAGCAGACACAAACAACACAATGAACCAATCAGAACTCGAAGCAAATGCACGTGATTAGCATGAAGTGCACGAAATAAGTGGTACGAGTTTTCTTAACCAATCAGAGAGGGTGGTAAAGCAAGACCAAAGCAATTCCCACATTCTATATACATGGGTCCCATGTTGGGACCCCAACTGCCTACATGGGTCCTATATTGGGACCCCAACTGTATACATGGGTCCCATGTTGGGACCCCAACTGTATACATGGGTCCCATATTGGGGCCCCAACTGTATACATGGGTCCCATATTGGGACCCCAACTGTATACATGGGTCCCATATTGGGACCCCAACTGTATACATGGGTCCCATATTGGGACCCCAACTGTATACATGGGTCACACGTTGGGACCCCAACTGTATCACGCAAATACAGTGAACTTACCTTGTTTGCTTTGTTCTTGTAATTTTTCATCATAGCCATTGGTGCTTTGCTCAGAAACTGAACATTTAAATCTGCGCCACAAGTTTCACTCAAAGACCTTGAGGCAACCTGGTAAAACCAAAATCGAGAGAAATATTAGCATACCTGGGTTATAAAGTAATTAAATTATAGTCCCTTAGTCAAGGCCATTTGTTTCAAAAATGAAGAATTTATAATCACATTCGTTGACTTAATGGTTTTCTTGCTCATCTTTTTTATGAATGGAAAGTCCAATGCACAGTGTGCGGAAAATTGCACAAAGCAAGTGAGAAATTTTATCCAAAAGTGAATGCCTTTCTTTTATCAAGTAATGCAATTGCAAGTTTTATTATGGCATGTGGCTTCACAGCAAAACTCCTTTTTCGCTAGATACAGCTAAAAACAGGGTGAGGAAATAGACGGCGTGTTCGCCTGGTCCACGGACAATGGACACTCGTGGTGTTTGTAGTGTTGTTTTAAAAGTACAGAAGTCGCTAGATTTGTACCAAGTGGCTCGTTTTGTGGAGGGGAAGGAAGTGTGACATGTTTAGATGATTGCAAAACATGCGCGTGGAAAACTTGCATGCATTGCGCGCGATGTGATGCATGTATGCAAAACGCCATTTTGATTTCCGCTTGTGGACCACACGCGTGTCCTACAGAACGAGTGGCTTGAAGCAAATCCAGGAAATCGCCTAAAACGGCTAAACCACGCGGTTTGGCGCAATAAAACCCCCTAAATGCACTGAGCAAAGGGACTGGAAGCTAATTTCCAGTAAATCTTTCACAAATTTGCTTTGCCATCCTCCTACACGACCTAATTTCACTGACAAATGTTCATCGACAAACGAAAAACGGCATGCCAGTTTTTCAACAAAATTTGACAAATTTGACAAATTTTGTCATCTACACCAGCAAATGAAATTTGTCAAAGAAAAATTTGTCGGAGGAGATTTGCTCCAAACATTTGGAGATAAATGGAAGCCAAAACCATGATAAGCTATGTTTTATATAATATGCTGAATTCTACGCGCATTTTTATTGGTTCTTAGCTATGATCTATAAGAGGACAAGCACAAAGATGACATCATCAGTGACACACTCGCCTAACGGCTCATGTGCCACTTATTTATTCTTACCACATTTTGACGTCATCTGTGATCTATTACTGAACAGACACATGGCAACATAGAATCTATTTGTTAAATCTGCTGTCACTATCACAGTTTTGATCGGCTACAAGCACACTGCTAATTCCAACTGGCACTACTTTTCGGTACGTCATTCCTACAGACAATAGGTTTTGTGCATGTAGAAGTGACGTCATTTTGCAGACAATAGCTTCTATACATGCAACCAACTTTGCAGACTCTCTTGTTACGTAATATTTTGAAAGAACTTTCTTTCAGCCGGAGGTTGAACCAGAATAAAATTGTGTTGAGCCAAAAATTGTATTTTGTTTTAAAACAAATTATTTAGGCTGGGTTTTGTAAAACTCTTAGTACTGGAAACTCAGAGTGACCAAGAGGACTGTGAGATTTAGGACGGTGCCTCCTTTTGTTACTGCACATGCGTTTTGTGCACCTCGGGATATTCAGGTTTCTTAGGAATTTGCCCCTAATACAAAAATATTTTTGCGCGGTTTATTTCAATGTGGAAAAAGCAGATCTTAGCCAGGGTTATCAGAATCCAAAAAGAAAATTGGGGGTGACCACGCATTTTTCTGAGATAATTGCGCTTAAAGTTGGAAAGAAATTGCCATACATTCTTTGTATTTGGAATAACGGTTTCTTAATTATCTCTGAAAAATGCGTGGTTACCCACATTTTTCTATTTGGATTCCAACAACCCTTGCTAAGATCTACTTTTTTCCCATAGTCATAACCTTTGCAAAAATACATTCTGTAATCAGGCACCATCCTTACAAAAATAAAATTGTTTACGAGTTGATGTGTCCTTGGGCGTTTATAGTTTCTTGTGCGCGCTCGTGTGTTTACCTAAAGCTCATTGCGTACGTACACAATAAAACAATTATTGGATTCGGGTTTTGCATGATGGCGTCGAAAAATTATCAAGGCCTATCGCTATCATGCTCAACCTCATCCGATAATTGTTAACTGTCGCTTATGCTTCCACAAAGCAGATGAATGTTTGTAGCATATTCATATTTACTAAGGTTGAACAAACCTGTTGAAGTGTTTCCCTTTCACCTATAACTTCTGCATGTGGAGCCTCCCACATTGTTGAATCTTTCTGTTTCACCAACAGAACAAGAGTGTCTTGAAGTTTTCGCTGTAGTGATTTCAGATCGTTCATTTCATCTGCCTTTGTATGTCTTTCTCCTGGTACAAACTTCTTCCATTCTTCTTCTTGTTCTTCTTCAAATTCCTTACAAAGTTAAAATGAGTGTACAGTGCAAATGAAAACCTGCATCGCAAATAATATGAAATTCGGGTTATAGCCAGAAAGCGCTTTTTTGTTGGCAGCACAAAATATTGTCCAAGGTTTATCATATACGTATGTGAACTGCGGATACATATTTCACTTCAGGTTTTTTACGTACTCAGTAAATGACCAGGGACCCGTTTCTCAAAACTTCTGATAACTTGCGGGCCCGAAAAGTATTTTTTCAAACCCGTTTTTTCTCGGTCGGTGGTGTTATTAGAGCAAACTTACCAACGTATTCAAGACTTCGTGGAAGAATATTGTGCGCATAAGATAGTTTTCCGCCCTTGCATGTTGTCGGGAGCTTCACGGAAAGGGCCCCGCCTCCCAGTTGGCTTGTTAGCTCAGTGTGTAGAGTACTACACTGGTATTGCAAGTCATGGGGTTTTCTATTTCCACATCATTCATTCCCACTCTAAGCTTATCAAGGTGCACAGCTGCAGTCCCTGGCCAGTGATGTCTGACAAAGAAATTTAAGCCTCGCCATTGGTACCCCACATGGCTTTTTCCACAATTGATAAATTGATAAGCATCCTTGTCTGTTTACGAAAAGACCTGAAACTTATTCAAGGTGACTTGTGCTTCTGGCAGCTGATCTCAAGCAATAACATTTTGTCTATCTCAGGAGTGTCTTCCTAAACAGATACATGTTACTAAACAGATACATGTTTTAAGTGGTTTCTTTGAGAAAGTTCAGGCCCCTAGTTTATTCCAAAATTAATTGCCACTTCAGAGACTCTCGCAAGATGCGAGTCTGGTATCAAGAGGAACAACTCTTATAGGTTGATTTCCACTGTTGCATAAATTTTACTTGCATACAGGCGTGAAATTAACTGGCTTTACGTGTGTAAATAAAATTAGAGACGATGTTTAAACGGCTTACGTAAACGTAAAAAGTTGAAAGTTTTCAACTTTTTACGTTTACGTAAGCCGATCATACATCGTCTCTAATTTTATTTACACACGTAAAGCCAGTTAAATTCAAGCCCGTACACACGTAAAATTTACGCAACAGTGGAAATCAACCTTATCTCTTGATACTAGTCTCATGTGGAGAGATGAGAATTGCATCTCACGAGGAAACGAGACAATAACTTACTTTTGAGTACATGTAGTATTGTATTCTTGAAATGTAACTTTGAAAATATTAAGTAAAATTATGGTTACCTTTATTTCTGACTCAAAGGCTCCTATCGCCATACCCTCATCATCATCATCATCCTTCAGATTTTTCTTTCTTTCCTGAATGTTTTCCCACTGAGTTTCATACTCAGACAGAGCACTGTGTTCCAACTCCAGCTGATCTTGAAGTTCTTCATAAGATATTTCTAATTCCGTTTTTGCCTTTGTTACCACTGGCAAGCGCTGTACACAAACAGCACTGAATATTCTTGAACTCTCTGTCTGTGGTTGGGCTGAACTGTGACTTCTCTTGCAAACAACATCTGCAAGCATCAGTCCTGAGAAAAGACTGTCTCAGTTATGGGTCGAATTTGCTTTAAGCGGGGTTATTAAAATAAAAATTATAATTACAATAAATTACAGTTACTGTTGTTATAAATTACGATAATCTGGGAAAAAGTAAAGTCAATGTCAGATTTTTCTAAACTCCTTCTTTCTCTCAATCACAATCTTGAGGAAAATCCCAGAAATAAGGGTTCCTGACCTACAAATGTGACAATGTTTGTGAGTTGGTAGTAAGAAAGCCAATGGATACATAAAATTTGTGTTGGAATTTCCTGTTAAAAATTTGCACCAAATACTTAGATTTACCCCATAGTTGCCATATCCCACTCAAACATTTGACAAGGCATATCTTTGAACTTTTAAAATGCCAAATATATACTGTTAAATATATTTGCTGGTCGGTTCAAAAATATTGTAAGTTGGACACCTAAGTGTCAACACATTGGATTATTTTCTTATGTTTTGTGAGATTCTCAGAGATTCTGGTCTTTGTTTTGAAGCCATTTTACTACCAGAGTAGTGAGTATTTGCTGAATAGGTTTGTCTCCAACTTATGCGCCGATCAATTCGAAACTTCAACATCCCCCCCCCCCCCCGGGCATACCCCGGGCATTTGACTGTGCATCGAGCTCGGGGAGGGGGAAATTTGAACGTTGCGTTGGAAGAGTGGGGAATTTGAACCAGATTTATCTCTTGTTCTGACATAATATGCCCGTGAGTTTTTTCCAGTTTTTGCAGGGTTTGACGGATTTACAAGATAGTTTCGCCTTTTTTAGTGAATACCTCTTTGGAAAGGGTCTTTAATACAGTTTGAAGGTGTCATGACGGAAGTATCTCTCTTTGAAAGGCCGTGATTTAAGACGAAATTTTCTTTGAGGAGAGGTAGTTCAGCACTAATTGGTGGGGCATTTGAACGGCTTTTTTGCCCCGAGGGGAGGGAATTTGAACAAGCCGATCTTCAAAAGTTCAAATGCCCGGGGGGGTTGCCCGGGGGGGTTGCCCGGGGGGGATGTTGAACTTTCGAACTGATCAGCGCATTATTGCTTTCATGCTGTCCAATAATTGAACACCTAGGACAATACAGAAATTTTTCGATTTCTATATCATTAGAATTTGTTACCTGCCCTTCTGACGCTGTCCTTAGTCGATCCAGCACAAAACCTAGAAGAAAAACATCCCAATCTTCTCGCAAGTTGCACACGAGCTGCCGCCATTTTGAATCCGACTTCCAGCTTTGTAACCACGTCAGTCACTAAAGGCCTGGCACAAAATCAAGCATGGCGCTTCCGAATTTGAAGCGTTTGATCGCGCGAGAAAATCTTCACCAAGTTGGCACTTTAATCTTTCTTCATGGCGAAAAATACACTGCAGATAGCATGAGAAAGTATCTCAAATCCTTGATCCACAGAGAATTCGAGTTCGATCACGTTAGAGTGATTTACCCTCAAGCCCCGGACGTCCCTTACCGTGTCCCTATTGGCGGGACACAGACCGGCATGTGGTACGAACAGATCTCGTACAGCCCCACAACAGCTGAAAGGAAGGATTCTATCAATTACACGTGTAGTTTGATAAGGCAGCTTGTGAATTTAGAGAAATCCCGTGGGATTGGACACGACAAGATAATCATTGGCGGGTTTGACATGGGAGGAACTATTGCAATGCACGTTGCGTACAGGTAAATATGAATCCCCCACCCGCTTGGTTTACAGGCCCGGAGGGAGGTGGGGTGCGACGAGTGCGCACGCATCCCCTCCCCGCCAAGGGCTGCAAAGGTCTGTTTATTTAAGACCACACTGTCTCTCTCCTCCCAGGTGTATTGAGAAGTCAAACAAAATGCTGTGGTGTGGGAGTAGTTGTGCTAAGCCCCAGCACTGATGAGTGACTTGGCTTGGTCAGTCTGTTCAAGGGCCCTAGCCCAGGGAGGGGGAGGGGGGGGAGGAGGTACTCTTTAAATTTTTGGGTGGAGGATATGCTGCTGGGACACTGATACTCTTACCCTATAATAATGGACCATATACTCAGCGGCATTGTACAACCCTATAATTTCTAGAATAGACACCAAAAATCCCAGACTCGCCTTATGTCAATCCCAATTCTAGACTAAATTCTTTATAAAACCAAAACGTTCCCTGATAATTGATACCTTAGAGAGTGTTCATTATTTATGGTTTAAGGGGGTCGGCTAAATCATGGGGGGGCCAGAAAAGTTTGAGTTGCTAATCCTTGGGGGGGTCATTAGAGTTCCAAGATAGGTAGTTGGGGGGGGTCATGAAAGTTTTCTCATGTCACATGGATGCAAATGCTATAATGGCTATTTTATCTGGAACTTCATTGAAACAGCCTTTTCATATCAAGCAGAATGACCATGGGTCAAATCTTAGGTATGGAATACCTCAAAGACTCATGCAAGACAGATGGGATGGAGGCATGTGAAAGTTGTCAAGCATCACCTTGGAAGGGTCCAAGAGTGGAACGCATTCCTAGACCATATCCAGACCACTCTCAACTCCCAGCATTACATCACAAGGCTGTTTGGGAAACCCCTAGACTAAAGGAAGATGGAACTGAGGGAGAACCAGATGACTATAGCCACAGGTCAAATTTAAGATGTCTTTTTGACAAGGGAGATATTCATCTTGATGCCCCCGAAGAAATCAGGGACTTACGTGAGCGATATGTGTTGTCTCATGAGCATGTAGAGAGCTACCTTACCCATTCACTTACAGAACCTTGAGTGGTCAAAGTTCATCAGAGCCAAGGTAAGACGAGAAGAAGCAAGAGCAAAGAAGCAGAAATCTGTGGATGACTATAAGTGGGCTTCTCTGTTAGAACAAGGAAAGCTAGGGACACTCACAGTGCCTGAATTAGATAAGTATATTAAGCACCATTCCCTGCCAAACAATGGTAAAAAACCAGATAAGATCCGATGCATCGCACTTCACTTATCCGCAGGCAACGCATACATGGGTCCATAAGACAACATCCAGGAAGAAGATGAGGTAGAAATTGAGGAGGAAGTGGTTGTAGCAGAGATTGACAGTGGTGATGACTTAACAGACAGTGAACTTGACAGTGAATCAACTGACAAATGAAAGTGAGCTTATAGACATTACTATGCCCAGTACTGCTTCAAGCACCAGATCTGGAAGAAGAGTGATGCCAAGGGCACAAGAAGAATATTTTTTTACTAAATCAATGTATGTTTCTTCCAAAACATTGCATTGTTAAGTTGTTTGAACTTATATAAAGGATGGGGGGGAGGGGGTCACATAAGTTTAGATGTGTCTCTTGGGGGGGGAGGTCATTTAAGTTTTGCTGTTGCCCGAGGGAAGGGGGTAAAGGTATTGAAAGTGGAGCCATAAAAAATGCCGCCGCCCCCCCCAAAGGATAAATAAGGAACACTCCCTTATTCTAGACTGAATAACTCTGATTTGTATACCACATCTCAGACTAAACTGCTTGAAAACCATACTTTTCACTGTGGCACATACCCCTCCCCTGCTTAGGGCCATAGCTAGCAGGAGGCACGATGAAGCATTTGCCTCATCTAGGTTTTAGGCAAAATAAAAACAATTCCAGAATGCATTTGCCACTGGGTGACAAAAAGAAATATCTTGAGTAAGGTGAGTGAAAAACACTTTGTAAAGAATCCCGTGACTCACCCTGCAGCACCTTCCAAAAAATGTTAAGAATTCACATAGTTCATTAACCGCTAGTGACTCACAAATTAAGTCCAGCTTGTAGGGGCCTGTCTTTGATAAGCCTCAGGTTTTCTTGTTATTATTATTATTAATCTGGGATTGCTCCATTAGGAAAGTGGCAACCCAAGCCACTGTGAGAAGATTTTGAAAATTTAAGTCAGGCGGTCACATTTGAATTTCAAGGCGAAAATTGATTGATAAAGAATAATTAAGCAATTAAACTAGCACAGATCTGTTGCGGAGAATTTAAAAAAAAGCATGCTTTGGTGTTTTAGATTTGCAGTGTTGAGACATGGAAAATGCAGTTATACAGTGGTGTACATATTAATACATCAGAAAAGACAAGAGTTCCTGTTGACTGTTTTTTACACAATATGCTTTGTTTAATCTTGTTTACCAGGTTTCTAACAGATATCGCAGGTGTGTTTGCCCTGTCATCCTTCTTGCCGCCAACATCAATTGTGTTTGAAAAAATCAGAAGAGACTTGCAGGTGAATAAGGACAAACGTTTTCCACCAATATGGATGTGGCATGGTGATGCTGATCCCAACAGACTCAGATGGGCCTCGCATACTGCCGAGTGTTATACAGACTTGGAAATTGAAACCGATTTCTTGGTAAACTTTGGCCGACAAGGCCATGAAATTATACCTGCAGAATTATTTTACTTGAAAGAATGGGTTGAGAGAATAATCCCAGATCCAGAGAAAGCTGAACAGTGATTGACAAAACAGGGTTATGTTAATCAAATAAAGTAATATTTTTTCCCTGGCTTACATTTCTTTTGAAAATGACAGATGCCATATCTCTCCTGTCATTAGCCATTCCTCATAAGCCATACAATCATTCATTTCACTTTTTGTGGAGGACTTTGCTTTAGAACTCCCCCCCCCCCCCCCTCCTCCTCCTCGATCCAACCCCAAAGGATCACACTATGGTCAAATCACGACAAATTCCTCTTTGCCATGTATAAGTAAAGTCAAACACCTACTGGTGGTAATTTTCCTTAATCAAGGAATCAAGAGTGGATATGGAAAGTCGATTAAAAGCGAAAATAAAATTGGAAAGAAACTTTACAAATAGCGTGACCTTGACATAGCGTGATGTCCACTGGAGCGTGATCACAGCTAGCCGATTTAGACAAAAGTCACGCGACCCTTCAGAGCTTACTATTACGTGAACGCTGACCCCGTGTAAGATTGCTCAATCGTGTTTGCTCTTTTTACCGAGCAACACTTTCAACAAAAACGAATTTAGTATCCCGTATCTTCAGCAAGTGGCATCCACAGATTTTTCAATGGAAAGTTTCCCCGTTTTCCAAGAACAAGAGGGTGAGTGGAAATCACAAAAGACAGTGGAAATCTTAGGTCTGCGTTTTCCATGTCACTTTGCTCCGGATCCCGCCGCTTTGTGCAATTATGTAAAAAATTTTCAAACGAGAGGCGAAGATGTGTTCGTCGTGAGCTATCCAAAGTCAGGTACGTTTTTGACAGTATTTTGTCATCTATTGTTAAGTAAAATGCAAAATGAGTTCGTACTGAGAACTAAGTAGGTTAGTTGATTATCGTTAGATGTAAAAACCACCGTAAAGGGTCGGTTGAGTCCCTTGACTCTACCCGAGCTAGAACGATTTACCCATATCTACAGCCTCATAGCATTAAGAAGTCGACTTGTGGAAAGATTACAGAGCATTTAAACGATATCTCAATCACTAAAGGGTTTACAGAGTCTTTTCTTTCGATTTCGCGTGACTCAAATGTTCGCGTGACTGGACTTGAAACAATTTGCATAGACAGCAGATCACGTTTTGTTTTGCCCATCGCCTGTTTCGTGCTTGCATGCTTGCAGGCTACAAGATAAAAAAGACGAGAAAAACAACAGCAAA
Source organism: Siderastrea radians (assembly GCA_964017195.1). Lineage (NCBI taxonomy): Eukaryota > Metazoa > Cnidaria > Anthozoa > Scleractinia > Rhizangiidae > Siderastrea > Siderastrea radians. The sequence continues at coordinate 29,092,146 of OZ024899.1, read as the reverse complement.
AACGACAAAGAAACAAACAATATGCAACCACCAACCAATCATCCGAGATTATTAGCTCCACTACCCACCCCCCACAGCTTTTTGTGGAATAGAATAGTCTAAATACTGGCTTCCATGTTGACTAAGACGAATAAGACTTTTTTCCGGTTCCTAACCTTATTTTGGTAAAGGACTAACCGAAGTATCAGGCTTTTCGATAGTCAGGTTAGTAAAGGACATAAAGGTTACAACTGTTTTCCACATTCTTCAACTTTAATTCTGTTGGTTATGATTTCTAAGGAACAACTTGGGTTGGAGAGATATTGTGGCAGCTGTACAACAACGGTGAAGTGAGTTCGGTAGATTTGAGTGAACGGGTGCCATTCCTGGAGTATTCTACCAAACCAATCGTCAGCCAACCAGAATTGGAGACTTTACCTAGTCCCCGCATCATAAAAACACACCTTAGTTATGACGTCATCCCAAAAGGAGAGAGTGAGAGTACGAGGTGCAAGTACGTGTACGTGGCACGGAATCCCAAGGACGTGGCAGTGTCTAAATACAAGTTCGTCAACTCAATTCCACGTTGTGGCTACACTGGTCCCTGGGAGTTTTATGCAAAGTTGTTTATCGATGGCAAAGGTGAATATATCTCATACCACGAATGCCTTATCTTAGTGGATAAACAAATCTATTAAGCCTATTCCTCGCATAATTAATAAAACATTTGAAAAATGCAAATTTTGCTAGCCTGCATGCATAACAATTGCCGTGTCTTTTTTTACTTTTCGCGTAGGAAGTGGGTCGTGAACAAAGATGCAAAAAGTCTTGATACATACGCACAATCACAGGAAAAATAGGGCAAAAAAAAAACAAAAGCGTTGGCTATACAGGCTAGTGTATTTTATAAATGGCATGGACAGAACTAAAGGAAGTCATAGTTTCAGTTGATAGAAATTATTGGTTTCAAGGTGAGAGAGAGAGAGAGAGAGAGAGAGAGAGAGAGAGAGAGAGAGAGAGAGAGAGAGAGAGAGACTATAAGAACTCTCAGCCTTTTAACCGTTTGGTCTCCCTTCTGCTTTCCTCAGACTTCCCCTTTTTATTTTCATTAGTATCTTATTAATAATGACAATAATAACTTTATTTATGTGTCAAATTGATCTAGCACCCTGTAAAGACAGGGTGCTAATTGGGGACACACTAAAGAATAATAATAATAATAATAATAATAATAATAATATCACAAATTGTTTTAAAAATGCACTAATGTCATAAAAAAATTAAATTTTTTTTTATAATTCAAGTAATCGTAATGAAAGTATTAATTAACTAACTAACCAACTAACTAACTAACTAACTATCACATAGTAGTGAGCAATGACGCTGTTTCATCATTAGTTCGTCCAGTCTCATACTTCTTACTCAATTTTTAAAGATCTTTATGGTCTCTGATTGTTTCAGCTCCGAGCTTAGTTTGGACCACAGCACTGGCTCTAAATAGCTGACGCTATGTTTGCCAAATGTCACAGTGTTGACTCTTGGTAATGAAAAATCTGAGTACCTGAGGGCATAGTTGCAAGAAGTCCTTTTGAACAGGTCACTTATGTATTTAGGACACTGACTGTGAACAAAATCAATGTTGTAAAATAACTGAAGTTTGAATTTAAGTTAGGAGGTTTCTAATAACGTTTTTATTTTACGCGGTACTCTTTTTGCAGTGTCTTACAGTAGATGGAATGATCACGTGATTGGCTGGTGGCAACATAAAGACGAAGCCAAAGTGCTGTTTCTAAAATACGAAGACTTGAAAAAGGTTTGACTAAATAGTATAACCTCAGTACTGAATAGCATTTTCTCCGGACTCTGATTGGCTACTCAAACTCGGGATAGCATTTGATATTCACCGCCGAGCAAAACAGCGGTCACCTGCAGTGAGACTTTGCCCGTATATCAGAAAACGAAACTATAGTTTTGGAGGGCTTGCTATTCGTCCTTAATCAGCTCGATCGTGTTTTGAACAACTAGTCCACGAATTTCTTGCAATTTTGTTTCAAATATTATCTCTCTCCACCCTGGAGTACTAAATTGGTACCGAGGAACCACAAGGGAATCTAAACAATAGGCTGAAAGTAAAAAAAAAAATTGAAAAATAATGAAAATTAAAATAAACCAATCACCGATCAAACTGGACTCTCACTCTAGCTATGTCCTCCTTTGTGTTCGCTAAAGGGACTTTAATTACCCCGTGACACATGCTGCAAAGTCCCTGAAACTATAGTCCTCGTGTAAACTCTACAAGGGACTTAGTGAATTATATCTCCGAGAAGCTAAATTGAGGTGCTTTTTTCTCTATAGGATTTAGCTTCCAAAATCCGAGACATTGCCAGGTTCCTTGAAATAAATGCAACAGAAGAAACTATTTGCCAAATCGCTGAGCAGTGTACATTCAAAGGAATGCAGAAAAACAAAGAGAGTTTCTCAGCTCTAGCAGGTGTCACAGACGGACCTAAACTGTTACGAAAAGGAGAGATTGGCGACTGGAAGAACTACTTCACCTCAGACCTCAATGAGAGGTTTGAAAACGAGGTTATGGACAAGCTTACAGGAACTGGGTTGGAATTTGACTTTGGCAAGTGACAAAGGCGCTTCTTTTCGTAAAATATTGAAGGAAATGCCCGGAATTTCCGCCCCGTCACATGACAATGTTGATGAAAGACTAGAAATGTGAGAAGACGTTGTGGAAAAAGAAGGCATTCAGGGATCGATGAAGAATGATAAAGAAACTGTACTGTGGTTATTCGTCCCGAGGTGCCAATCATTGTAGTCTCAATCAGAGAATCACCGCCTAAATAACGAAATAAACATCACAGTTACAGATGCAGTATATCTAAATGAGAGTTAATGCTCAAAAACGTTGAGTACGGCCATGCGCATAAGCCGCTTAGTCTGCAAAGGACTGTTATGTAATGATTCGATTTAGCGCCCTCCTTCCAATAAGCGCTCCCCCCCCCCCATATGTGCTAACCCTGGAGTGTTGTTTTGTTTGTAGGCACCCCTAGAAAAATTTGGCATACGCTAAAAAGCGCGGGGTGGGGGGGGGGGTGGGAAAAGTAGCAAGCGCGGAGCGGAAAGGGTAAGGAAAACTGGTAGCTTGCGAATAATTGTCCCGTTTCCCTCCCCTTGCGGTGCCTACCATGCAGGCTATCCAATGAGCAGGGCTTAACGACATTGAAGATATTGACATAAAATAGACCAAGTGGACGAGTGAATTATGGACTCTCTCATCTGAGAGTAATATTGAAGGTGTTCACTTGGAATAGACAATCGAGTGCTGTTCTCTGTGTTCTTCTGCAGCTGCAGTTTCTGTTACAATGCTAAAAAAGGATAAATAAATAAATAAAGATAAATAGCACCACCTCACTAAAAAGCGCCCTTCCTTTAGCCATCAAAAGTAAATTAGCGGCCCGGGCGCTAAATAGAATCTGATTACGGTAACACGGGCGATTCGTGGTGCGAGTTCTCCAGCAATTTTTGCAGCAATTTCAAATACCTGTGTAAACTCTCGGCAATTTTCGCTTGTATTTTACAGCAGCTTCTCGGATTTTTACGGTTTTAAAATGATGTGAATCGCCCAGAGTAGGGCACATGTCGCATAAACTGTGTTCGTTTCAAATCGCCCTGGAATCACGCCGCAAATTGTATTCCAAAACGTTGCGTTTTCTTTCTTTTTTTTCTGCACTGGTGAAACCACAGAAACCGTTTTCGTTTTCAGTTGAAAGGTGCGCGTTTTCAAATTGAATGCATTATATATTAGTGTTGACAAGGTAAACGCTACGCGTGCAGTCAACTGACTAGTCGAGTGGCATTTGTAAAACGTGATTTACCCTGTCAACGCTCTATTTGTCGAAAACGGCACAAAAACGCTTGTATGGAAGAAAATGATTTGCTACCTCTTCGGTAAATGTAATAAAGCAGAGCGTGGTCGGGACCTATTAATCGACATACACTAATATTTGATTAAAGGAGCTTGTAGTAGGTCGTATCTGATATATTTTTAGCTTTCTTCTTCCACACGTGTTCTATTTAGCATCTTCTAGGCGGCCTATACGGTAAATCCATTGTATTTTCAATCAGTTAAGATGTCTAGTTTGACTGTCTAGTTAATTAATTAGCTTCTTCAGTTATTCTGAGTAACGTATACTATCATAGTTATTTCTAGAGAGTAATTTTTTTAAGATAAAAATGATAATAACGTTCTCCGGAGTTCTAAGGTAACTGTACTCTTACTGTAAAATAAGAGCTTATAACATAACTTATGAACAATTATACACCTTCAAAAAACAAAAACAAAAACAAAAACAAAATAACATAAAATAAAATAAATGGGAATTGGCAGTGGCACATCCACAAGGTGGCTCTCCGTCCACTGTGTCCGGATCGAACTGGAATTTAGAAATGTTGGTTTTTGATCTGAAGAGAGGGGAAAACCGGAGTACCCGGTGAAAAAGCTCTCGGAGTAAGGACGAGAACCACCAACAAACTCGACCCACACCTGACGCCGAGTCCGGGACTCGAACCCGGACCACATTGCTGGGAGGCGAATCCTCTCACCACTGCGCCATCCCTGCTCCCCCGCCCCGGATTTTTTTATTTATTTATTCACTTAAATGATAATAACGTTCTCTTAAGTTCTAGGGTAACTGTACTCTTAATGTAAAATGCAAAGAAGACATGCACAAAAGGGTCCGCCTACCTCTTGCTATTTGTTACCAGGTGATGCTGATCTGTCCAAATAACCTTTTTTATTTCGTTTAAAATTGATTGAACTTGTCTTTCCCCTAAGGCAACACACATTGTGCCGGCTACTCTGCACGAAACCGCATTCCATAAATATGGTAGAATTCCCATAGTAATCCTGACGCGATTCAGAGTGCTACTGAAGAGCAACTTTCCCTCTATCTACAACTCCTGTTACCTAGGATCAGGCTGTAGTTCCATCTCGCTTCGCTAAAGATGAATTTTTAAGTGAAACAAAAAATGACAGCGACCAACGAAAGAGTAATGTTGTCGCGGAAACAGTGATATTGAAGCAAATGTTCAGTTTCAGTGGCGCGAAAAAGAAGAGCTACCTTTTCGGGAACCAGTCTTGGCGAGGGAAAGTCGAGACTGGCAAGAAAAAATAACAATAGATAGATAAATAAATAAATAAATTTGAAATAAATAAACAAAACAAGGCAAAGCGAGCTCTTTTTGCCGTTTTTTTCTTTTATCACCCATTTCAACGGTTTGCTTGCCGGTTTATCAGCCCCCTGGGGTAACATTCTTGTTAGAGCCCAGTTAACGGCCTGATCCAAGTGACTCCTGGGCCGCTCCTGGTTCTTTTCGGTGCATTAGCAGGAATTGTGCCACCTGTCCCTACATTAAACAACTTTTCATTCTACAGGTGAGACCTGCCACATCAAATCTCATACAATTTGTACCACCTTCAATGTTATCTACATGATTCAACGTCACCAATGTAATTTACGATACATTGGGGAAACTAAACGCACCTATGTAATTTACGATACATTGGAGAAACTAAACGCCACCTCAAAGACTGTTTTAATGAACATAGACGACCAGTACTAAACCCAACTTTGATCGGTAATTATATCCTTACAGCGGTTTCACACAATTTCGACACCTATATGCTACTCATTCCTATTGAAAAACTTAAAAATGGACGTGATTCTTTTAGGAAGGCACGTGAAGCACTGTCACATTATTCACAAAGCTAAGACCCTTGACTGCTCTATTCATTAATAAACGTGATGAACTGTAATCTGTATCTATATGTAGTACATAAATTAATCTTATCTTTTCTTTCTCTTATCTTTTCTAAGTAGTCACACCATACCACGTCATATCTTGTAACTCGGCTTCCGCTCATTGTTTTTCAACATATATATTTCTATGAATTTGTGATTTTTCTCCTAGCAAACCTTATGAAGACTGGTATTGGCCCGAGTCAAAATATTGTAACTCAAGTCTTTTCACGTTGTTTGATCAGTCCCTGCTGTAGTCTTTTTGAATATCATTTATATGTCCAAAAATGATGTTCTCATTTTCGGACGCGGAAAGCGACGGATGGCGGGTACGGAAGGAAATATGACTATGGGAAGCGCTGATGAATAAATGCAGGTGTCTTCCCGCATTTTCTTTATTCGTTGTAAGAAAAATGTTGACAGCCCACAAACTATAAGTCAAAATAAATAAATAAATAAAAGTTATTATTCTCTTATCCTGCGATCGCGCTCCCACTGAGTTCTATCAGCGGGTACACCAACAGTAGAGACTGCGGTGGCTCCGCAAACAGAGAAATGTTGTTGCGGTACTCTTTGTTTCCACGATTGCGTCATCTGAGACCTTTTTCTGTAGCAGTCTGTATAACAAATGTTTCTTGTTCAACTATAAAGGCAGACAGGGCGACCCTAAAACGCGGAATGGCGGAATGACGGAACGGCGGAAAATCACCCTAAATCCTAAAACGCGGAACGGCGGAAAATCACCCTAAATCCTAAAACGCGGAACGGCGGAAAATCACCCTAAATCCTAAAACGCGGAACGGCGGAAAATCACCCTAAATCCTAAAACGCGGAACGGCGGAAAATCACCCCATATCCTAAAACGAGGAACGGCGGAAAATCACCATAAATCTTAAAACGTGGAACGTTAAAAATTGGAGGAAGCTAATAAATCCCTGAAAGTAACGAAAGTAACGATGCCCCCGATAGTAGCGACCCATTCAATACTTATCATCGACAGATAGATGGAAAATTGGGTTGGACCCAAAGGATATAGACGGCAATGGCGTGATGTAAAGACATTGATAAACAAAAATTCACGGTTTTTAAGTACTGGCATTATTTTCATTATGTTGTCTGAAAAGTTGACAGTTTTTGACCCCTTTAAATAACGATCCTCTAGTAAAGCAGAGTATATAACGTATAAATTGCATTCCGCAGTCATAATTATGCCATTGATTTTACACCAAGTGATACAGTGATACAAGACACGAAATACAATTTGATCGCACTGTCAACGACGCAACAGAACTGACAGCTAGCGAGTCACTTTCCGGTAAGATAAATACCTTTTTATCTCGGATAACTGGCTCTGTTTTGCGATCGATCTGAGTAGGTTTTAATTACTTTTTGTCATAAATCACGTTAAATTTGAGTGGTCACTTTAATTTGCACATTGCACATTGTGGATGATACAATGTTTCTTGCCAATAGTTGCTTTTAGCTGCGGAAAAGCGCATTTTTTTTGTCACTCAACAAAACAAAGGCACAAATTTGAGAACTGATGTCCGGTGACGAGATCGCAATGCTGGACTCACACATACATACACATAACCTGCTTATACACGGTCCTGTGAAGACCCACCCTCAAGAAATAGAACATAACGCATTCTATAATACTATATCTCGTGCATGATATTGTTATTTTCCTAGGTTATCTTCGTCATCTTAATATTTGGGTAAATATATTTTGATTTACTTGCTTTAAAAGGGGATTCACTTTAGTTTAAATTGCTAAAGAGGGAATCACTTTAGTTTATTTGCAGAAAGCAATTTCCTTTAGTTCTTTTTCAATTTTAATTATTTTTATCATATTTTAGCAAACCGTCTTGTGACAGTATTTTAAAACGAAGAGAACTGGCTTTTTGGGGCCAAATCGACTCTCTTAGTCTTGTAGTATACCACTCTAGGGTGGCGAATGGTAAATTCCATGACTCATCCAATGTCGGGCAAAACGTTTTCAACTCCAACGAAACGGAAAGAAACACACTAAAACGAGACCTAGCGACCAAATAAAAACACTTCCGAGATTTGGATATCGTATAACAATTTTTTGATACCCGTTCTTACAGTACCATTCAGCACCCCTTATTGTGTTCTCAGTTCTATTAGCTTATCGGTATAGGGAGTGTCGAGTTAGATTTTTATTCATTTTTTCCAAACGAAATAGTTAAAGCATAGTTTTGTTACTTTTTAGCCCATCGTTCGATTCAATCACTCGATTTTTTCCTTTCATATTAATTGAATTTCCAAAATTAATCCATTGCTTTTTTAGGCTTAGGTTACGAAACACAAAGCACAGTATATATGGACAGTTGCTATTACCTGTAAAAGTAATTCCTGTTAAAGTTCGTGTTACGTTAATATTAGCTCAGTATGATTTTTATGACTTTTTAAATTTTTTTTATGATTTAATTATTGTAATTTGGACTTTGTTTAAGTAGACAAAGTTAGTCACGGCTAATGAAACTGTATAAAAATATGAAAATATATCTCTGATTTTAGTATAAGTATTTAGCATTTTAGTATAAGAATAACATATCTTGATTAATGAGTCGACTGATAAACGATTGAGTGACTACAGAAAAAAAAAACAGAAAAATCAGTCCAAATTATCGTTTTCATTAATTTATTTTTGTCTCTGTGACTTTGAAAATTAAAAGAGAATCACGAAGAGAAGTGCAAGATCCGCAGATGTCTTCTGTTGTGTTTTACGGTAGTAAACTGTTGAAGGCGGCGGTGAGGTATGGGAATATGAAGCTAGTTACAATTCGGGCTGTACAGGTGAGGGGTCGCGGGACACCTTGCAGTTGAACATTAGCGCCATTTGGCTAAGCGTGACTGTCTTTTCGTCACAACGAATCACGTGAATCAGTGCCATCTATTTTTGTTTTCCGCGTTTTAGGATTATGGGTGATTTTCCGCCGTTCTGCGTTTTAGGATTTAGGGTGATTTTCCGCCGTTCCGCGTTTTAGGATTTAGGGTGATTTTCCACCGTTCCGCGTTTTAGGATATGGGGCGATTTTCCGCCATTCCGCGTTTTAGGATTTAGGGTGATTTTCCGCCTTTCCGTCATTCCGCCATTCAGGGAAACATTTTTGGAAGCAATGTTTCCGCAATGTTCAATATTTTCTCGTTCACCGTCTGTTTCCCACATTGTTCCTCTTCCTTGTGCGCGTAAACAAGGGGACACATTGTTTCTTCGCCATGAAAAGTTGAGGGATCATTTCTTATTTTTAATGTAAACAAAGGATGAGCCGTGCTCATCCAACAAATACGCTAAGACTCGACCTAAGACGTTTGTGCATGCTCAACCGGTTAGGAAGTACAGCCCGCGCTACCTGGATTCTCGCCGCCCAAACGCGGAAACATTTGTTACGCAAACAAAATGTTTCTAAACTAATAGAAATTTTCGCTCGCGTGCGCGGAAACGGGGAATTGAAACACCGAGGGAAACAAAGGTTTTTCCTACATTGTTTCCTCGTTTTGCGGGGGCCTTAATTTTCACGTGAGTGTTTTGGGAATGGTGTTACAAAATCGTCCTCTCTTTTCTATTTGCCAAAAACTCAGTAGATAATTTATGGGAGTCTTTACTGTATTGTTAAACCGGCTTTCCACAGCGTGAAGATACTAGAGGGAGTTACTACTAGGCTACCCCCTCCCCATCCAGCATTTTGGTAGTTTTCCCTCTAACATTTCGCTGGTACTCTATTTATATGATATGTCATGATGAAGAGTCCAAGCCATGAACTACTGAGCTTCCGTTTAAAGTTCCGTTCGAAAGTCCAAGGCGCTGACAACCCTCTTTGCGCCGCCATGGCATGTATATGGCAATTTTAGTGACTTGAGACTTTTTATTTCTTCCTTTTTTCGATATATTATTTTGATTTCTTGCGTTTGTTTTCTGCCTTTTGATGTTCAGCACAGCGTAACGCTTAAAAATGAAAAATTGTTTAGTTAACTGCAGCAAGTGACACGTGGCAAAATCTATCATTCGAGGAAAACTATTTTTAAGGAAGACCTTTTGGCGGTTGCCATGGCAATTCATACCCCTCGCGGGGCAGAGGGCTGGGTTCTAGGAACAATACAAGCAAACCTCATTTGAATGTGAAAAGGGAGTCCTTCGGCCGGTGAAGTTTCTTTGTGATTAGCTCGTGACGGTTTAATTTTCTCTGGAAAAAGTCGCTCTCTCGAAGCGAAATTTTGTTAAATGCTTAAGAAAATGGGCGGCAGATGCCTGATACTTGTGTCGGTTCTGTTTTTGGCGTTTGTTTTGCCGGTGTTGTCCCTCGACAAGTGTACCCAGGTGAGCTCGGAAATACCGTCTGCTTGGCAGATTTTCACTCCTCTAGCAGTATTCCCTGAATACTGAGCTGCGATTTCAGAGTCTTACATTTACACAAGATACATTAGCGTCTCTACAACTCTTTTTTGTGTGCTAATCTTTCTTTTATTGCGTTGCTTTAGGACAAACTAACTTACGAATTCACCGAATGCGACTCGTCCCAAGGCAGATGGCGTGTAGCAGTTCCGAAAGATCCGGACTCCTGTGAGGCAAGCGAAGTTCCTTTGCGCCAAAAAGATTGCAGTAAGTATGGCTTACTTTGTTTAGGTGGCTGCATTATTGAGCATTTTTTGTTGGAAAGCGAAAGCATGTCTGGTAGGGTTTCTCTTTTTATTGGTTTTATTACAGCTAACAACTTTACGCGCCTTGTGAGTCGTGAATGACATTTGCATAGTTATTTAGGGTTTTGAAGCGAATCAGTTCATGTTGACTTCATGCGTATTCGGATCTTTTGCCCTCATTTCAGCGTTTTGGAAGCAAGGGCATTACTGCCTTGGATTAACTTACAAGGCCGGATTTGTCCTAACCCGGAAAACGCTCCAAAAAGGAAATACAAAGCTTTAAGTGTTATGTTGGTATTTTTATTCTTGACTCGTCATTGCTCAAATTTCACGTGAATTTGAACGTTTCCTACTTCGTAATGACAATATTTTCCCCTTTTTGTAAAAATTTAAGCGCGATCTTTTGATTATTTGGGAGCGCGATCGAACAATGCTAGAATGATGTATTTAAAAGCTTAAGATATATTTCTTATCGATAAGGTTAGGTAATCGTATTCTTTTATCCAAGAAAATACCCTCGATTCCGAATATTTTTTACATAAATTAAGCTTGTGTCGCAGTTGGCTGTAGCGCGTTTGACGTAGTCTAGGCGTAGCAAAATTTCTTGAATACTGTTGTCTTCCTTTGTTATAGTTTCGGATATCTTTCCTGCGAGTTTAAGTATCACAATGTCTTTCTTCTTGCCCCCCTATTCAAATATATATATATATATATATATATATATATATATACATGAACTTTAGGCTTTATACATTGTGATCACACTTAAAACAACTGATTTGAATACTTGGATGGCAAAAAACTGCACTATTCTGTTTTTCTTGTGAGAGCGTTAAACTTTTTACCACGCAGAGAGAAAACGTCCAGTTAATAATGTGTTTATACTCTTACTTCATCTATATACTGTACTGTGATCTGTATACATGAAGGATACAGTCATCTATGTTTGCATTTGTTAAAGTGCTTATACATGTACACCTGGCCCCAGTTGTTCAAAGAGCGGATAACTTTATCCACTGGATAAGCCATAATCCAGCAGATTCAAAATGTGGGAAAAACTCCCCATAGCCCTATGATTTACGTTGTGTGAAAAGAGCAAGAGTGTATCTATATTGACGTGTGTGGCCTTGCAAATATCTTTTGGATAGTGATAGTGAGTTATCCATTGGGTAAAGTTATCCAGTCTTTGAACAACTGGGGCCTAGTGTGGTATTTACTAGCTCTTTAGCTGTCACAAGTCTGTTCTCACAAATCATGCTTGGCTTTGAAACGCACCTACAACCTGTACTTAGGATTTATATCTGTAAACAGCACATTCTTTTGTGACTGTTCTGGAACAGGAATACTTGGGGCAGAAACCTTTGTTTTGGGAACTGTTCTTTTTTCTGAATGAAGGAAGTAACATTTTGTTTATTCTGTTCCTGAAAGCAAAATGAAGGAATACAGGAAAATTTACTAAGGAAAAGGAACTAACTGCATTCTTTTGGAAAAGTATAAAAATGTGGTTTACTCAGAATAGGCAAAGTTGTGTTCTTTTATATATGTGGTAACAGATGTTCTAGATATTAAATGTTATTCTTAAACTTGTTTAAGAATAACCAGAATAGTACCAAAATGAATGCATGTAGGAAGTTTTTGATCAACAGTGATTTTGTTACAGGAAACTAATAATTATTAAGACAGAGGGTTTTTTGTTACAGGATGTTTTGAAGTGAGACTATGTTTACAGTTACTTGTCAATTTGAATCCAGTAAATGTTTGTACCAGATACCATAACTATTTCCTAGATTCTACCCTCAAGTGAGCACTCCTTGTCATGAAAATTGAAATAACCACCAAATAACCTGAAAAAAGCAAGAAATATTCCATGAGATTGAAGAGATTTGAATTTCCCTGCCAAGGACAATAAATTGTTGATAATCCAAGCCAGATTGTTGATGTTCAAAAGGCCAAAATGCAAAATTTAAAATATATACCTGGGTGCTTGTTTGAGGAAATAAAGTGTGCCTTGTATTTGCACATCTCAGACACTGTTCTGCTGTCCACCTAGTCAAGAAATTGACACCAGTTTGCTATGCATCTGATCTCTTACCGTCGTTTTCATCTAAGCGTGGACACGTGACGGAAAAACATGTTCTAACTGGGTGCAAACAAGACATGTTTGACCGCCAAACATGACTTGTTTGGCTGCCAAACTTTGAAGTTTGAAGGCTGTTAGAGCAGGTTTCGCTAAAATGGCAGGTGTCCAGAAAACAAAGAAGACCTAGAAAACGCAGATTTTAGATGTTTTTCTTCAAGATTCGGGAATATTAACGGGCACATGGGAAAACGTGTTGACTTTGTCGAATATTTATGCACATTTTGGCATTGAAACCCGATCACGCACGTAGGAATGCAAGTTTAACGGCTGTCAAACTTCAAATGTTTGGCGGCCAAACATGCCACGTTTGATATCGAATTAAAACATGTTTTTTCTTCACGTGTCCACACTTAGATGAAAACGACGTTATTGACAATTAATTGCACCATAGCATTGTCAAAGGTTTCTGGAAATCTGCTGACAAGATAAACTGAGCTGCATCAGAATTGTTAATAAGCTTAAATACTGTCCAATGAAGGTTTTTTGGATGAAATGCCATTTCATCCGTTTCATCTGAATCAAATGAAAGCATTTGAGCTCCAGTGCTCTTGCCTTAAGTGCAGTGTATTTTACCCCAGTTTAAACATCCTTCATTCACTTACATGTATTTCATTTCGTTTGTTTATTTTACCACAAACAACTGAAACCAATGGCCAAAAAATGCAGGAGAACTAACTGCTCCTGTTGTCTCTTTTGTAGCTTACACCTGTGATCCAGGTCATTATGTTGATGTCAATAGTAAAACATTGGAGTGCAAGCCTTGCCCAGCTGGTACTTACAGTGTTGGTGGAGGTGTGCGCTTCAACGACTGGGATAAATTACCCACTGGATTTGAAAGTCGCATCTCTAATGCACATTATCAAGGGTACGGATACGACAGTGAATATTTCCACGAAGAGAAAAGTGGCAACTGCTCAAAGTAAGTGTTGTTTTTTGGTAAAAAAAATAAGGCAACATCAGTGTGCAGCTGAACCAGAGGTTTCAGTAACTTAGGAGAAAGGGTCAGTAAGCTAACTTATTTATATTTATTTATTTTATTTTATTATTTATTTATTACAATTTAATGGCCTAAAACAATATACAAATACAGTATAATGAATACATAGTGCCATAAGGATGGTCAGCAAAAGAGTCATTGACCCCATACAAAGCAGACCACCTTAAAAGAAGAAAAAAACTATCAAAAATTGCAAAATATCAATATCAACAGAAAATAACAAATTTCTTGAAAATAAGAAGTCTCTTATTCCCTTCTTGAAACTCGAAATACTTGATTCTTGATGAACTGATAGCAGTAACACATTCCACATATCAGCAATCCTATTAAAAAAGCTAAACTTGAACGTATCAATCCTAGCATAATTCTTCTGACTAAACTAAACCACACAATTTGTTTTGTAAATAAGCATTTTGTAATTGAAGGGCTGAGAGCATAAAATTGGCTTCCTCACCATACAGATCAGGTAATGTCTATTCTTTACATGACTGGTGAATTCATTAAATTAATTTACAACTTGAGTTCTAGCTAACAATTAACTTATTTCTGTTAATCAGTTCTGAAGTGGAAATTATGCAAAACCTACTTGCCAAAGCTTAGTTTTTGCTGGTAGTCTTTTGATATCAGGCTAAATTCTTGGTTTTAAGCCCTGCCAGTTCTTCACAGTATTCATAAAATTTAACATACGTTAATTTCAGGACTGGATGGACACCTCGTGGAGACAGCATTGTCTCACCAGGAGATGAGTGCACCTCAGAGTTGTCATACGCTGTCACTGTAAGAACATTTGCACTTTCAGCTCATTGAAAATATTTTGTGTCTTCAATTTTCTACTCTTCTTTTTCCTTTATTTTCATTTCTCCATTTTTCTATTTTTTATTATATACCATTATTAGTTCGCAGTTGCCATAGCAACTGAGAACTACTGGGGCTATCCTGGCATAAACAGTCGTGTGGCGTTAGTGTGTTAGCTTTTTGGCAACAAGCCCACGAAGCCATTCAAAGTAGAATCCTGGCAAGTTTTGAGTAGCTCTTAACCAAGTTTTGCGCAGTCTGTGTGGATGAAGAATTAATCAGAGTGTTTGGATCCTCGAAAATGTCGTAGATTTTGATTTGCAAAGACAGTGCAGGAAGGAATCGGAAGGAAAAGTTTACTCAGGTGCGTGTTAGGACTCGCTGGTCTTCAGTTTAGGTTGGCCTTCGCCAGCAGGTTAGGAACAGGTGGACGAGGAAAGAAATTGGTTGTTAAGTTTAGTTGCTGTCGAAAAGATTGCAAAGAAGTCTTTGTGTGTTGATGTTTCTGATCTACAAGTGCAAACATTTCTTTAGGCTTAAGTTGACTGGGGGAGATAATTGGTCAATTAATGAAGACCACGAAAGGCGATTGTGTACGTTTGCGTTTGGTAGGCCGTTTAAGTTATAAACTATCAAAAAATCATCCACATCTTACAGAGTTCAAGGAATTTATTTACAACTTTCAGTTTGAGTTTTATGCGGTTTACTTTGAGCTGATATATACTGTATGTTGCTCAGAATTATCGGCCAGTCAGCGAGTCAGGATTTTCCCCGTATGCGCGTATTTAATAAATTAAATATTCCACCCATCATTGCCAGAAGAGTCCTGACTCTTTCCCGTCATTGAGCTCTCCAGAGTCGACCGTTATTGAAGTGTTCTTGGTTTCTGTAGTTCATGTCAGTTTAGTTTCGTAGTTCCCACAGTTGAATGTATTCGTGGTTATGACATTGATCTGACGATTTACTCGTTATTCTGAACTTCCCAAATGATGTTTGTTCTTTGATGATCACCAGAAAGATTTTTGAAATCCTTGTCATCTAGCTGCAAAAATGTTTTGTGTTTTCTCTCACTTAGCCTTTTAAAACGATCTTATTCTTGAGGCTTTCCTGACACGAAAAGCTATTTAAATTTGATTTTCATAATCCAATTAGTAGAATGTTTACATAGGTGTAATGTTGGCATGATTTCTGACACGAAAGTAAAATTGTTTGTCAATCTCTAGTGTTTAAATAAACTCAAACAACTTATATACGGTACATGCAAAAACTAGCCTAACGCCTGTTTCTCTTTAATTAGGTAAGTATTCTTCTAAATTCATTCTATTATTGCGAAAAAAAAAAAAAGATTTCCCAGACTTATGATAGCATATTTCTTTCAAATGCTGGACTACTTTTTCTAAACCCGTCGGTCGTGGTCTCCCTGTAATTCTTTAATTTTGAGCTCCCTGTTACCTATTTAATGTGGACGCTCTCTATCATGCAACCAAATCCTGCTCCTGATAACCCACTGATATACACTGAACAACAAAGACAGCAGAGGCAAAATAGTAATAACATCTAAAAAACAACTGCGGACTATCCGAACAGATCAGTTAGTTTCTCAATGTAATTTTATTAGCAGTTCTAAAGGCAATGTGTAGACAAAGTTTGTGAAATGAAAACAAACAAAACAAAACAGTACCCTCAAGGGGCACTTCTGCAATGCCCAAGGACACTCGCTTTTCAGTGTTTGAATAAAAGGACGATGAAACGACACGTATGTCACATCCTTCTAGTTATGAGTGAAACCAACAAAAGCAAATGATCTCACTTGCCTACATACGTGTACATGAATGTCACTGTCATTATTGATATAGATTTTTGTGAATGGTTATAACTCCTTGAAAAGCAGTTAGTACTTATTAATGGGTTTTCACTTGAGAGCCTTTGGTGTTTATAGCTATGGTAAAATACACAATTTGCAATGTTTATAATGCTAATTAAGTAACACCACAGTATATTTTGCTGTTCTTCATGTTGATTGCTATTCTTCGTTTCTTGTAATGTTGACAGTATTGTATTTTTCTAAACAGCTCCAAAAGGACGGACATGTGTCCTTTGACTACTACTACACTGACGATGTCTACACTGTTTTCCGTGTCTTTGTAAGTTCTTTATAGCTTTTTTCCATTTCTGGTTTGAAGTTGTCCCGCAAAGTGAGGACCTAAATCATAATTGGTGCTTTGATCTTTGGAGACTTTAAGGACAAAAGTTTAAGCCAGCATCACTTGGTGATTTTATACTTGGTTAACCACCAGGCTAGCTTGCCACTATGACAGTGGTTTTAGACATATTACATTTTTATTCCTTTAGAATGGTATGAAGTCCACCACAAAAATCATTTCATTCTTGCAGTTTATAACATTGACCAATAACACTATTGCAAAAGTCTTCTTCAATATAATTGGTGACCATTGTACAGTGTTGTAGACTGAATTTTGCATTGTAGTGTTGTAATGTTGTACTTTCTATATGATATTTGTTGTGCATTTAAAAAGGAAAAAAACAGTGGCCAATAAAGAAGGAAAATCAAGTTTGACTTGCTTGTGCTAAATGCATGATTTCCTCGTAGTAGCCAGGCCAATATGAACAGTAGTTTAACAACATTCACTTGATTGTTTTAGCAATATTGATTGTTAAAATAGACTGCTGAATATTTTCTTTAATTTTCCAGGTAAGAAATGAGCAGTGTAAAGTTTCCAGCCTGGATAAGGATGATACATTCCCACCAAGTTCTTCCAATAATGAGTGGCTCACAACCAAGGTTAGATTTAATATTTTATTTATTTACTTATTTAATTGTTTGCAGCCTGACCTGTATGAACACTAGATGCATTGAAACCATGCAAAAAATCGAATAAACATGTTACTTTTAACAAGGCACATGAAGCAATTCAAATGAGGTTACAAAGTCAAAAAACCTATTAAACAAGACGTTTACCAGAAACTTTATTACATTGTGACAATCCAAAAAGTTCCAACCTGGAGGCTATGTGAAAGGTTAATTTGACTTAGAGATGAGTCCTTGAAAGCTACATGTAATAAAGAATTAGGAGGGATAGGCAAGTCAGGCAATGCCAAATTTTATTTTATTTTATTAGCTTCGCCATCAAGAAAACAAAGAGAAGAACAAGAAAAGGAAGTTAAATAAATTACTTATAAATTAAACTAACGCAATAAACAAAGATGAAAAAATAGATTGGACTCCAGACCCTGAAATTTGACCATGAAACTCCTCTGCACACTAGAGCCCAGAATTCCACCTGTGTGTGAGAAAAAACAATTTCTGCTTTATTTGTTCCTCAGCCAGCAGAAAATCACACATTTTCAACTCAATAAAAACAATTGACAATTTGCATCATTCTACCAACTACCTCTTGACAGATAAATTTGAAAGCTGGAAGGAATGTCATCATCTGGCAAGCAACAGCCATTACATATGGGAGCAGCCAGGATGCTAGCTACAGGGAGCCAGTCTACATCAAGAGCATTGAAATACAAGGTTACTTGTTGATGGCTTCTAATTGACTCTGTGGGTTGTACTGGGGAATATAGGTCTGTGTGGACATCACTGCACTCAGTCTGTACAATGTTCAAATTAAAAATATTTAAGGGTGACTTATTCTTTAGTATGACTGAGAGTAAATGAGCTTAGTAAGGCCAAAGCCAAACTGATTCAACACTTCCATTCAGCACTGTTTAACCTTTTTACTCCCAAGAGTGCTCAAAAGGAGAATTCAAGACAAAGCCCAGATTTCATCTTGTAAAATACTAGTTAAAAATACAAATTATAGTACCGTGTGAAAGTACAGCTAATTAAAGAGGTTTCATTATGAATGGTCACACCATGGAGTTTCATCCACAGACTCAAAAGTTAGAACCACTTTATGTGTCTCCTTAATTGACTCTGGGAGTGGAAGGGTTAACATTGTTAATGTTAACATGCTCAGTTTGTTTGGTGATGCTGTTCAATGATGGTGAATGGTGTTGACCAAACATCTGATCCAACACCATTCAGCTTTTCTTTTGTGGTCAGGGGTCTAGTGAACAACAATCAATTATGTTAAATTCATTTGACCTGAGTACATACAGTTGTGCTGAACACATGCATATACAGGGAACAGCAGTTTAATACATGTACATTCAGTAAATATTTATTCAGCATAATTTGATAGGGTGGTCAATTAAGTTGAATTCAACAGAGTTAATACTGGATTCATTTTAAACCCCATATATTTCATTTTGTATTCTGTTGAACCTGTTTGGTTTATGCATCTCAGCTAATTTCTCAATCGCTATGAAAAATTTCCCAAAGGACTTAGAACTAGAAATTGTCTTCTAGAGATTGTAAAATGAGCTAATCAGTGGATTTATTTAGTTTTAAAATCAGTTCGGTGTCTTAATGTATTGTGCACGGTGTCTGTTATATTAGGGGTGTCATACACGTCAGAGTGTACTCCATGCGAACCAGGATTTTACAATGACAAGGAGGCACAAGGAAGGTAACTGATGTCACTGTTCACATTTTCATTTCCTTGTAGAAATTCATCTGATAAAGAAACAGACATCTTCACTAGAAAGAGCATACAGTACATGTACAATATTGAACTGTCATACATGCCAAGTTTGAAAGAAGCTTGAAGCTGATTGAAGTATGTTTAAAGTTACGTTTCATTTTTTGCAGCTGTAAAATGTGTTCTGTTAATACATTTTCTGGTCATGGTGCAAAGGAGTGCTCAAAGTGCAATGAGCTCACAGAATACTCAGGTAGGAAAAGTCAAATAGTTTAATGTCAGGGTGTTTAATATAATTTTTTTTTTACTTGGTGCATTTATATGTAGTGTGATAAGCAACAGTGTGATCCCTTTTAAGTAAATGTCCTGTCTTTAGGTAAGCAACTGTGCATTCAGAATTTAAGGATTGCTCAAGTTTACTTGTGCCTATTGAGTTGGTTTTCTAATAGCTATCCTTGAATACTATTGCATAGTCGCTCACACATACATGTAAGCATATTAAGCAAATGAATTACAAAGTGGTTAGTAGACACTATTGGGTTTAGCACTGTAATGGTCCTCCAGTTTCAAGTTTGCCAAGACCACTGGATAAAAATACAAAACATGCATTTTTACAGGGTTTAACCTGTAACAAATACATGTACTTAAGTTAGATAGCGATCTGTTACAACTCCCTGTAGTGTTTCATTTTAAGATTCAACTCGTTCCTGGTGGTATTAGTTTAGGAATATTGTACTTCAGATTTAAGACTGACTTTGTCCAAGTGCATGACATGTTTATTCAATTTCTTGCAATGAGTTTTAATTAAATACATGTATTATTTTATTGGTGAGACAAATTTATCACAAAGTAGGCAATACTTTCAGGAGAACTAGTGGGAATAATGCAGAATTCACGAACATTTGAAAGAGACTTACAGAGCATTATTTATTTTTGTTTTCTGCTAGAGGAAATATGTTCTAATGTTTGAGTTTTTGGAAGGAAAAATGTATTTGAAAATGTTGTTGTCTAGGTCGTGGAGCAAGCAACTGCACATTGAGGAAGCCTTGTACTGAACAGGACTACTACGAAATTCGAACAGCTTGTGATAATGAACATAAGGTAGGAGATGCAGTGTCATTACAGTTTCTTTCGCCTGAGGAAACAGCTGGAGTTTCACAAGGTCAGCACTTGAACCCTCTCAAAACGACGTCTGAGTAACTAGCGCAGAAATTCCATTTTGATGACGCCTCATTACTCAGATCTAGGTGGTGCTTCTGATTGGTTGAAATGCAAGGGAATTTCGTTTCAACCAATCAGAAGCAGTACCTAGATCTGGGTAGTGACACGTCATCAGTATGGAATTTCTGCGCTCGTTACTCAGAAGTTGTTTTGCAAGGGCTCAAGTGGTGGCCTTGCGAGACGTCGGCTGTCTTCTCAGGCTACAGTTTCTTTTATTTTGCCCAGTCACGTCAAAAAATCAAAACCAAATTAAAAAACTTTATTATAGACTCAACCTTTTAGCCGTGGACAAGTGCACTGCTAATCGGGGAGACTGAAATCCAGATCGAATTGGAATTTGGAAATGTTAGATTTTGAGGAGAGGGGCAAACCAGAGTGCCTGAAGAAAAACCTCTCAGAGCAAGGACAAGAACCAACAACAAACTCAACCCACATTTGAAACGGAGTCCAGGAATCGAACCCCAGGCCACATTGGTGGGAGGCGAGTGCTCTCACCACTACACCATCCCTGCTCCCCCATAAAATAAATACTTTTTTGTATCACCAAAGAGCTGATGCTAAACTGTTGCTGAGCGCTGTAATTGTACAGTGTACTTTGTTCATCCTAAGGCAGTTCAAACTAACCTAACACTTGTAACAAATATGTAAAAATTCTAAAAGTAGCACAGCAACATGTGGACCTTATTTCTGTTTTCTTTTAAACCAAACTTGGAACAAATGCACAACAAATTCTTAATATTAGAGTAACTCAGTATTGCACCCAATCGGGGATAAATTTCCCTTAACCAAACAACACAAGTTATAACATGACAACTATCAATGACAACTATACCCAAATGATGACAAATGAAAGTTATAAGCGAAAAGGTGAGAAATGAAAAGTGTACATGTATGCAATGCAGAAATATGTGAGAAAAAGTTTAAAGAACAATAACCTTTTAATACTGCAGGTCCACAGGGTCTTGTTTCACATTAAGTTATTCTGCTCACAATCAGCAATTGCAGTTTATAATCCTTAGTTAGATCTAAGTTTTTTGTCTCCTCTTCTAGACCCAAGTGAAATACATGTGGATAGAGCCAAAGATATGCCGAGATGACGCAGAAGGTGCCAAACAGCTGCCAGTATCAGGGGCAAAAGAGGACTGCCCACCATGCAACCCAGGGATGCATCTCAATAACACCAATGGCACAGGAGGCTCTGAATGTGTGTACTGTCCTGTCAATCAGTTCAGTGATGGCAAAGCAGGTGTGTGGCATGTCATTCCAGTACTCAAGCCCAGTGTTTTCAGTGCTTTTGTTTACACTTCTAAAATAAATTATGTATTATTTTCGATATTTTCAATTGTTAACTCCACAAGCTAGACTGTTAACATTGCTTTTAAACCAAATAGAGAACTGACAATATAAAAAAGATTGTGGTGATGGTAACTGTATAATGGTTGTATATGGTTAAGAAGGTGATGGTGGTGGTGATGAGAATAACAGTAAGAGTGTGATGACGATGACGATGACGATGATAAAGCTGTACCTACTCTGTTCTTTTACCACTTATAGAGTGCAAGGAATGTGCTGTGTCTACTGAACCTATTTATGGCTATCACTTGAGATGGTGGCGTAACATTCCGCAACCTATGAGTGCGTCATGTTTCTCAATGTCAGGTGCGTGACTTAAATGATGACTTTCATGTCAAAATAGAGACACGTAATTTACACTGTACCTATATTTGCAGTCTTCAGTATTCTTACATCAACAATTCCTCTCCCTTGCCCTTTAACCCTTTAAGCCCTGATATGAAAATGCATATTCTCCTTACTGTTCTCCATGCATTTCTTATGTAACTAGTGAGGAGAATAGTTTTTCTAAATGTCAAAACATCTTATCCTTAGTGATCACTTCCTTTATTCTCATCACTTGTCATGAATGTTTGAACAAGTAGTGATGATGTAAAGAAAAGGTTTGTTTTCATCACTGTTTGGGCCTAAAGGTTCTAGAGTGTTTTGTTGTATTTGTTGTTGTTGTTTTTCTGCAAAAAAGAAGCCTGATGAATTACCAGACATTCAACACAACATTGAGAGCTAAAGTAGCCTTTCAGTGTAAATTTTCATTCAGGGAGTTAAAGAAATACATACAAATGTAAAGTTATACATTTTGCATTTTGTCTTATCTAGTTATTAGAAGTAATTTTGTTGAACATTATACTTTGTCTAATGTTGGCTTTTTGAATCGGTTTATTCCAGACCCTGTTCAAAATTGAAATCTGATGAGTGAAATTTGAAATTTGAAATTTGTTACTTGATTTCGTGCTTTTTGTTGAGTCTAAATTTAAAGACAAAACCTGCTCAAACAATTTTTTTAGAGTTATGATATCATTTAAAGTTTGTGTACAGACCACACACAACAATACTTTGATCTCATTAGTTGTTTAAGATGTGAATATTACCGGTAATGGCTCACAAAATTTAACACTAAATTGCGTGGTTAAGGTGGTATTTACGGGTAAAATGCGCCCAAAATGAGCCAATTTTAAAATAAGTGGTCAACTTTGTGGAAACTTCCGAATACACTAGTCTAAGGGCACTTTTACCATAGAATTCGAATTTGAAATCTAACATGTCAATTTCTTGTCAGAAAGGTGTGAAAATTAACACCTAAAAATGTCACTCAAATTAATAATTATTTTCTCTTCTTCATTTCTTTTTATTTGAAAGCTTTCTATTTTGTACTATCAAACACCTAATAGTATGAAAAGAGGATTCTTGTGTGAGTTAGCCGCCATCCAGATGTAAATCCTACGGGTAAAAATCGAACGTCTCTAAAGTAGGCATGTGACACACCATAACATCGATCCCATGCAGCGAGAAATGGTGGCTAAGTCAAGGAAAATAGCTCCATTTTTGTTTGTTAACTCTGCCAAGTGTCAGCAGAATTGAATAAAATGTGTAGAAAATATTTCTATTTTCCCCTCACACGCGCTGAGAATCCATCAAATTTGGCACGTCTTGACGCTTTCACTTGCTCAATACTCATCCGCCATGTTTGTTTTCGGTGTTATATTAGTTGCATTGCCTTTTGGGACACAATTCATGGAAGAAACGAGGAAAATGACGTATTTCAAGTGTGTAACGCCTCCTAGAATCAAACAATCGACGAGTCCCTAGCAACCATGATAAACAATGACACTACGATCTATTTGTCAGCGGTAACAATGCGCACAAGCCACTACGCATAAATGTCGCGCATGTTAGATGAAGCTTTCGAGGTTTCACATGGACCTTTGCTTTCCTTGGCGTGAGAGATTCAATCGAAAGCAGTTTTCCTTTTGTTTATCAGGTGAATTTCTCTTGGACTGTGGAGTGGAAGCGAAATATCCTGTGAAAACATTGGCGTCCTTTCTCGTTTACATACAGCACTCGAATTCAGTGCTAGCGAGAATTTCGATTTCATATTTTTGTACAATCAAGCAGACATGATCAGGTATATAGCTAGTATATAGCTATATAACTAGAACTGAAGAGTGCAAGAAGTAGACAAATACTTTCGCCTGAAAGAGATTCTAAGACTGAGGATGTGGTGGCCTAGAAGTACTAAAGACAGTTTAAAATTCCTTGCTGTCGGGCTGTGGTTGTGGTTATGTCGGGTAAAATATCGCAAGTTTATCGGGGATGAATTCAGCTGAAGATGGCATCTTCGCATGAGGATTTATTTGAAAACCTGGCCGGTTTTAATACTAATGGAAACATGCGGATGAAAGAGAAATTTGTGTACTCGCATAGTACTTGTAGTATGATGTAGCTGTGACCAGAAATTTTGATATAGTTTCTCATTTG
This sequence comes from Siderastrea radians, assembly GCA_964017195.1. Taxonomy (NCBI): domain Eukaryota; kingdom Metazoa; phylum Cnidaria; class Anthozoa; order Scleractinia; family Rhizangiidae; genus Siderastrea; species Siderastrea radians. Next base: position 29,068,161 of record OZ024899.1, on the reverse strand, counting down.
ACTTGGCAAGTTTCCCTTGCGTGAATGCGCGGTACACTTTTCATCTTGTGTATTATTATGATAAACTAAGCTTGTTATTTGTTTTTTCAACCATGTGAGATATTAAAAAGATCTGTTGGTATTCTGGTTGATGCTGCCTGTCGCTATATATTTTGATTTGCCCCTGAATATCTGTAGCTTCGCCAGCTTCGCCACTCGGATGATTCAACGACACGAGCCATGCGCGAGACCGGAAGGGAGTGTACACGTGAAATTCCAAGATGGCGGCTCAAAATGGTGTACCTAACAACGAATTTCAATCCTCTCTTTCTCGGAAACTAGCGATCACAGAGCCGTTATTTCGTGAATGATAATTTATCTATACATAAATTACACAACGAGCAAATTTACAAGGAAAAAGTTTTTGGACCTTCACCCAAAAATACCACCTTAAGTTGAATTATTTTGTTTTTTATCTAAATTGTCAGACCGTGGGTGCACTTCAAAACAGGGCTGGCAGCCTCGTGGAAACTACCTTGACAGCGGCATCAACCAAGCAGATGATGTGTACATGACATTGCGCCTCCCTGTTAAGGGATTTGGAAGCCGTGAAGGACTCAACCCACCCAGACCTGGCCAGTACGGGGAAGTGACATTTATCTTTGAGATGATCTGTGATGGAGACTGTACTTTTAAATTCAAAGAGGTGTGCAGTTAACCGACTAGACACTCATTGCTACTGATAATAACTAAAACTTAAGAACATGCATTGCACAAATTTTACATAAGTGAGAATGATATACATGTGTATTGGTTAAATGTGCACATTTGCCTGCTTTAGATAAAAACTATAGTAAGATGATAATTTTATTTACGTAAATTTGCAAGGTACATTAAAAAAGAGAGATGTTGTAAATCCAAAAACAGGGTTTTCCATAAGAATCTGAGTAGGTGGCAAAACTTTAGGAGTAGGGGGAGAATGAAATACTTGCGCTGAAGGCGCAAGGTTCTAGGGGGTCCGGGGGTATTCTCCCCCGCAAAATTTCGAAAATTTGGGCCTCGTAGAATGCATTTCCTGCATTCTAGAGCAAGAATTAGGGTATTTGAACAGAACAGGAAACACAAATCGCCACTGAAATTACTCAGAATTCAGGCAAGGTTTTTTTTTTCATGAACAAATCTTGGCCAGTCCAGGGCCTGTTTTTTGTGGCGAATGTTTCTCATGTTAGTCATAAATTATGAGGTAATTTCTCAATCAAATAGGTGGCGAGTTAATGTAGAATAGCCGGCGAGTTTCGCCGGCTGCCGGCCCTTGTTGAAAACCCTGCAAAAACCATGTTAGTTGAACAATTCTATTTGTATTTCTATAAACTTGAGTGCAAAAAATACACAACAAACTGGGAAAATTGTCATCTTATTTAAAGATAATAAATGATTGAGAGGATTTCTTGAGAAAGACTGTTTGAAAGTTTTTGTAGAGCCAATGCAAATGCCCTGAAATCTAACATATGGTTGTTATTTGATCTTAATTTATACTGAGTAGGTTTGTTGTAGCTTATAGATCATGACTGTTGTGAGATGAGCACTAGGTTTGTGTATTGAATTAAAGCTCCCAGAGCAGCATCTTTCTTGACCCTCGACTTCATTTGAGCAATCAGTTGATCAAAACCAGGTCAGGTCACTGTCGAAGATATACCTGAAGTTGTATTTATAGCATCCTTACGTATTATTTTTTCAGAGGCCACATTACAGAGGAACATCGGAGATTGAATCATGGACAGGCGCTAATGGAAAACAGAAATACAGGTACAGTGTAACAATGGCCTGTGAGGTGTTATGAGCGTTGTGGTTGGGGTACAAATCCTGCTGTATCACCTTTTTCACGTACATAATTTTTTGTTTACTAGTGTCTTCAATGGTAATTATGGTGAAAATCATTGACCACTTTAGAATTGAGTTTTAAAAGGGGAAAAGGAATATCTTGTTGAGATCAATTGAAAGATATTGAAAATGGTCATCTCATCAGTTCAGCAGATGATTACATATATATACATGTAAATAGCTTCTAAAATGCAGACTTAACTTAGTAATGCAGAGTTTGTTAGGTCCAAGTAGCACTCTTTTTAGAATAGAGACATTGTATAGGTTTTGTCAATTTTTGAAAACTTGTGCTTATGTGACTTGTGCTTATGTGACTTTCATGGAACCTGTGCAATACAAATATTTTTATTATTTATTATGTTATTATTATCCAAGCTTTATCTTCACAAAGAGTTATTCCAAAATGCCCTGTTACACCTGACACCAGGTCATTTCTCATTAACCAATTGATTTCCGCAATAATTTTTGTTTGGTGCTTGGCCCTTAGCTGTGTTTAAAATTACAAATTGGAGCCCCCAATAATGGTCCGTGGTAAGTTCATGAACATGACTTCATGACCATTCTGAACAGCACAGTTTATTGTGCCTTTTGATCACTCAAAATGAACTGATGGTTGTATTTTTGGAGTTGCTGTCTACCATAATGCCAATCAAATCCAAGCAAAGCTCCATCTCTCATTGTCCTCTCATTTTATGCACCTATCAATGTTAAGTCCTCGGGTACCCCCACTGCCCCTCCCTGGGAAATTGACATACAAGGCTGTCCCCTGGGTAGTGACTTTAAACATACATGGTGGCCCAATTATTCGATTTTCAGAGAAAAAGTTACTCTAGGGGCTAAAATTTAACATTCATTAGTTGTCCTGGGGTAGGAAATTTGACTCTGGCTTCCCTCAAAATGTCAAATTCCCCAGGGGAAGGCTGCCCCTCCCGCCCTCGGGCTTAACGCTGACAGGTGCAGCATTAATTGACCAGTAGAAAGGGAAGGCATGAAAAAGTTGTAGAAAAAGTTTTCAAAAGCTAATAAGAACAAAACTTTGAATACGTTGATTTTTTAATTAATCAATTAATTAATTAACTAATCATTAAATAATTAATTATAAAAATAATTGTTTATTTATTTATTTTGAATTCATTTTTGTCAGCTACATTATCTCATCCCAGAGAAGCACTGAATTCATCTGGACGTTCCAAAAGCACAGTGTCTACTCTTTTGATAGCGCTGCATCTTCTTCTAACAGCAATGACCGGTATTTAGACCATTTCATCTTGCTATTGCAATGTTGTTGTGCACCATCTGTATGTACATTTCCCAGCTGTTAAAAGTTATTTTGAATTAAGGCTATCAGCAGATGCCAGACACCAGGAAAACTGCCTATGTGTGTGTGTGTGTACAGGGGAAGGTATGCCATCTATACCTTCTGCTTGGTACAAAGACCTATGCAAAATTACAAAACTGTTTGCATACATGTAAGGGGTGTAGGGTGGCTTAAAAAAGTGATGCCATGGCAAATTTTTAATTCCTGAAATCTTGGTGTTTAAAACTGGGATGTTAAAGTCAAGGGCTTGTAATGTAATTTCAGGTCTTAAAAGTACCTATTATGGATCTTGGACTCCCCCAAGTTTTGTGCATGTTCAGATTGGATCAAACACTGTCAGTCAGGAAGTTGAACCAAGGGCAGTCTTTATTATGATTTGTCCTTAAGCATTCGTTTCCCTAAGCTTTTGGAGCCTGCCTTGGGCTCAGATTCTATTGAGAAGTACAATGTAATTTCTCAGTCTTGGTTTTTTAAGCAAAAGGGGCAAGGGGCCTCTGACTGAAATAATAGAGACATGTAGTACTGTCTCAAATCAACTGGGCTGATTGTTTATTATTATTCTAGTGTCAAGATCTACTCCATTACTATCAACAACACTATTGATGGAGGAGCTGATCACTGCCGTGAGTGTCCAGTGTCATCTTCAGAGAAAGGGTATGTGACTGTGTGACTCATTGCGATAGTACCAGGCCAATAAAATAAAATACACGTGTAGGTCTATCTGAAGACTCAGCCACTCATGAGTACACAATCAAAGTTGGAAAGTAGAATGACTGAGAATTCCATGCAAGCTAATTTCTAGTTTTGTTGGCACTTATGATAATTTATTGTGGATGTTCATTTGTTTCAGCAACAGTTAGCTGTTTCAAAAACCTGTTCCTTTCAAATGAGAAAAAAAATCAAACATTCTCCAAAACGTCAGTTGTAGTCTATCATCATCAAGATATTGTTTTGAACAACGTGAAATGTTCTCAAAATTTTGCTGACATTTTGTCTAAAATTTGTAAGAACAGTTAACATAATTTGTCCTTATTCGTTCTTATCACTTTTGCACAGTACTGTAACCGTTCCTCCAGAGTTTTTTGTCATGTGATGTTGAGCAGTACTGAACTGTGATCTGTTTGTCTGTCAGTGATACTCTAGTAGGAAATTTTCTGCATTGATCAGTAGTAACCTGTTTGTTGTTTGACTCATTGATCATTTGTCTCTAAATTTAATTCAAGTTTCCAAAATAATTTTTTAAATATATTTTCACTAAATCACTTGTAAAAGTCAAAAAACCAATACGTGTACATAATAGTTTTAATAATGTACATGTACCATAGTTTTCTATAAAATGGTCACAAGAACCAGATCTAAAATAATGGAAATTGCTGGTAGGCATTGTTTTGCTTTTCCACACACCCCTCTACTAGGTAGTCATGGTTTGTTTGTTTGTTTGTTTTTTCTTTGCAGTTGCATCAGCTGTCCAGAAGGAAACTACGTTGACAAAGGTGCACACAAGTGTGTCCCTTGCCCTAAAGGTGAGACATCCATTCACTATGGAGCAAGGGAATGTTTGTGACAAAGATATGCTTAAGAAACTGCACGTACATGAAAGTGTGTGTACCTGCTGCGTGCTTGTACATTTGTTCATTTAGGGTCTGAAATGTCGTGAATTGTAATGTCCACAGGCACCTACCTGAATACCAGCAATCCATATGGTCGGGAATCTTGCATCAACTGCGGGCCAGGACTAACAAGGTAACTAAGTCATTGAAAAATCACGGTACTGACAGAAAACATTTTACTCAGCTTGGAAATTGATGGTCAACCCTAGGTTCCTTTCTAGGGGAGTGGCAATATGATACTCCTGGGAACTGAATGTTAGAGAATCAGTGTCAACTTCTAACCTCTTGAGTTGCCTGTGGCAAGTTTTGATGGTGTTTGCTAAAGGAATAATGTTTCCTCATGTTAATCCTAAGTATGTTATTTTGTTTCAGTGACAAGGGTTCAACTATGTGTCACTCTGACTGCTCCTATTTCTCCAAAAAGCATAACCGCAAGTTTGATCTGTCTGGTCTTCAGGGGTAAGAAATTCAGATGCATATATTAAAATGCACTGTAGTTTTTGTTAACTGTCCAAGGCTGCTTAGAATTGAAGCAAAGTCAAATGAATTTTGGTTATTCCAAGAGGAACAAAAGAAAAAAATCAATTGACAATATAAGTTTCCTTTGTTTCATTAAGTCATTCCACAACAGGCTTGCTCAGCAAGGCATTGCAGTGATTCATGCAAATTCTTTTGTTGACAATTTTTTTCAGATGTTTGGTGGAAACAACTATTGTTATCAGTTTTGGCAAACCCACCTAAATGGATCCATAATTTTTTCCTCTGGAAACAATTTTACATGAATGTTAAGTTTGCAGAATTTTGTACCAAAGTAATTCAAGAAAAGTTAGGTCTCACTGTGCTCTCTTGGTAAGATAAACCAATATGTTAATGATGATTTTTTGTTACTCATGTCAGACCCCGCACTGTTGCCAGTAGCCCGTCTTTCACTAGTCGTGGTTACCGCTATTATCATCACTTCAATCTAAGCCTTTGTGGTCATCCTTACCAAATGGCACGCTGCCACAGCAACATCAGCCTTTCTTCTGGAAAATCGGTGAGTGACATGCGGAATCTTAAGCTACCAGACCTTTAACCTCCCAGATGTCTAGGATGGCAACCATAATTCAGATAATTTATTGTAAATGCTGGCCAGTAGGGTGCCCTTGCATTATAAGCAGCGATCTTGATTTTCACAATCAAATCTTTCAAAGTAATAATTATTAGAAAAGTGCAGCCCTCTGGCTGCACTTGATCTCCTGTCATGTAGAGAGTTCAAATTGAGAACACAACATCCAAAAGTTTACTGACTGAAGTAAATTCCATTCTGAATAGTTATTGTACGGTTATGAGTTAACGAAAAACGTATTACAGATTTGTTCTAAAATGTAGCAGACCATGATGAAGCCACTAGTGGCATTACTACCCCCACCCATCTCCCTGCAAGTGATGCTAGTCCTGCCCCCCCCCCCAGTGTTTTGTTAAGTCAATTTCCCTAACAGCTTGCTGGTACCACCTGTGTACACTGCTATGCTTCCCAGTCATAAAAACACTTGCATCATTAAAAACCTAATCAACAGTCATTAATGGCCTTTAGGCAACTTTTAGACCACTTGGTTGTCCCAGTTTACAACATCTCTTGTTTGATGAAACTGTATCTGAGCAATATGTTCACTTTCTAGGAATCATTCAACCTGACGTCACCAGTTTGCCGCATGACTGTTGTTCCTGATCCTTACGTCATAACCACTCAGACTATGAGGTTGGTGTTTTGAAGAAAGTGGATTTTATATAGCATAACTTTAAGCTTCCTCCTCATCAGTGCAAAATTATACATGGGCTTGTGTGAGGAATCACTTAGCTAACTAGGGAGGAACATGGCTACTTCTGCAACAGAATCCAAAAAAGTTGGTTTCCAGCCCGATGGATTGCATGACAATATAACCATTAAAACCGGCTCAGTCACTTGGTGCGCAAGAGCTGATTTAGGCGGTACGATTTTTGCTTACAATTGTTGTATGTGTCTTGCTCACGTCATGTCTGCAACACAAATGAGACAATCAAAATGTTAGAATGACGAGTTGTTCAGGATCTTTGCTTGACGCGACAAGTTTGCTACAAAAGTTGGATGTGATAGTCTAAAGTGGCCCTAAGAAACTCCAGCTTCAGGGTTAATTGTGGTACAGGTTATCTAAACAGTTAACTGACACCGAGGTATACACATTGGTAGAGAGCTCTAGACAATGCCTTCTTTTGAGTTTGCTTAGTTAAGTTTCTTAACTAAGCAAACAACATCACACAGAGACCAGGACTTGAGGAAAAACTGTTGTTTTAAACCTTTGAGCCCCAGCAGTGGCCAGTATCTAATAAACTTTTCCTTGCAATCACTACGTTGTCAAACATGGACTGGTAACAAGAAGGCAGTCGCAAAGGATAAGTTTCACAATGTTAAACAAATTCTCCCCTTGTGTACCGTGATAAACATGTAGAAGCGAGAGAGGAGAATATGCTTGTTGATATTGGTTTTTGTCTTTCAGCCTTGCTGAACACCTTGTTGGTGTTTATGAGGATGTCCATGATAACTCAACCAATGAAACGTCCGTTTTTGGTGAAATAGGTGAGATTGATTGTTCTTATTGCCATCGGTCATATTGTTTTCAATTTGTTCCAAATGGCTTTATATAATCTAGTGCACAAAAACTGATCTACGTTTGTTGGGCTACAAATGGCCAGGTTGGAAATAGAATTCAATTGGAAAAGGATGGGTTGACTGTTTCAAGTTTTTCCCTTGTGTCTAGGATTGAATCGGTAAAAATTAATTGTAGTTGGTTCTTCCTTGGAACATTCCCTTGATATTCTCCTATTGATTGTCTAGAAGCAATTTATGCAAGACCAATGTACTTAGACATAAATGTAGTTATGTCTTGGAAAATCACCATGATATTGTCCCTTGAGGCATAATGGATTAGTCTAGAGCTCTTCTAACCTGGGTTGACTCAACTGTTTGACCCATCCAGACTATCCAGATTCCAACCTTCATAATTATGTTCATTGTTCAGATGGCAATCTAACATTTTGTTTGTTTGTGTATTAAGAGGTGGAAATAATATTCGGAAATCACTCCCATGACGAAAAAACCTTCAATATGTCGCGTGTATGGAATGTGTCTTTGGTAAAAAATCCAAAAAGTGAAGATGGTAACTGTCCAGCCAATTTTGCCTTGTACCTAATCAGAATAATTCGGATTAAAAGTCTCCAACCTAATTTTATTTCCAGCGCTGACATCAAACAAAAAAGTTTTAGAATTTTTTTAAGTCTTAATTTAATTTGCTTGAAGTTGTGCTACCTTTTGAAGTAAACTCATCATCTAAACGACTGCAGTATGTGCTCTTGTAAGGTATCGAATTCATCTCATTTTATTCAACATTTTTATTCTTTAGGTGCAGTAACAAACACCTCGACATATTTCCTTTTCAAGTTCCACAGTAACAGGTACGGCATTTGCAGTGTTATCTCCTTAGCATATAACAGTACATAGTGTTTAGTTCCTGCATGATGACGACAATGATGATGATGGTGATTGTTGGTGGTGGTCACGGTGGTGGTGGTGATGATGCTGGTGAGGATAATGAAAGTGATGATGATGGTGGTGGTGTTGGTGATGACGATGATGATGGTGGGCGTGGTAGTGTTTGTGTTGGTGATGTTGATGATGGTAGTGAAGAAGGAAAACTCGGGACTTTTGTGAGACAACTTCAGCTAGTGTTCAGAGCGGTACTTTATCCTACCACTCAGCCATGCGGCCTGTACTGATAAGGGTCTCTACTGATAAGAATTACAAGGCAGTGGAAACAAAGTGAAACGCTACAGATATATGTTTTTTCTCTTACAGTGTAAAAGGAGATTTGTCTGACTAAGTCGCCATTTTGGTTGCACAAAAATTGTTGAAATTAACAAATCATTTCTTTGATGTTTGTTTGGCAGGCCCACTCAGGCCTGTCCCAGAGGTCGATCTGTTTGGACAACAGTGCTCTGTGATGTCTTAGCTGGAGAGGTAACTAGTTTTAGATTTGAGTATTCTGCAGTGCCTACCTTACAATAGAAATAAAAATATAGAAGCAGAATGTCCTTCTCAGATGAACTAAAGGGACTTGAAAATTTTTCTCAAACGAACTAAGGGGACTTAAAGATAATGTGTAGATTCCAGTGTAGACTGGTGACCGGTCTTTTCCATTTTAAAAATCAAAATGTTTAATGTAAAGGCGGCATGTATCACGATTTGGCAACGAAATAATACATAGAAAATCGAAAAACGAATTTTAGGGCAGTGCAGTTTTTTGTTAAGTTAGCCAGAAATCTTTGATATCCTTGTAAAAACGTCCTGTTGGCATGTATGTAGTGTCTGCATTTTTGCCAGGCGGCGAAATTTGTAAAGATTTCTCCAATCTTGAAGTCCTGATTTTGGTGTTTTTTTACCTTTTTACAGGGTGAGCTAGAACTGCCAGCAAAGTGCCCAGATGGAACGTGCGATGGTTGTCGGTAAGAAATTGTGCTGAAGACTTAACTTACTTTTATATCTACTCTGAAGAAGACTGTTTACAATAACTTAAAATTATTATTACAGTGGTACATCTCACTGCTGGGGAGGAATCTTTGACAGCTTTGTTAAAACTTTATTGTTGGCTTGCTTAATAACTTGGCTCATTGAAGTCAATTTATATTTTATATATTCAAACACAAAATCTTGAACCAGAGTAACGTTTTATTTGTTATGAATTTAACACGTTGTCAAGTGGCCAAAGTAAGGGATATCGCCCTAAAAGCGGTTTTCTGGTCACATTTTTTAATATACGTTGTACAAGTGTACGAAAACGTGTAATTTGAAAACGACTGTGAAACTATCTGCTAGTGGTAACGCAAAAATTATCATTTATGCTACTGAAAGCCAAAATCGACACGCTGTTTGACGGCGCCATACGTATTTGCCTAAAAACGCGAAAGTTTTTTTGTTTTGACATTTTGCTACATAATGTACCTTGTCTCGCAAGATGTGAAGAAGCGTGCAAGTCACGCAAGACGTGACTTGTTTTTCAGCAGCTACACTATCATTTGTAACCATAATATTATCAGATGTTATTTAAAGCCATGGATGCCGAACTTGACCCCTATCCCGTGTCTGTATGAATGCGAGCCGGTTATTTTTGCTTTGCTGTTCTTTTTAACCTCCACCTTTGTGTTTTTATTAGGTTTGAGATCATGTGGCGCACAAAGTTTGCTTGTCCCGTCTGTGAAGAATCTGATTACATGGAAGTGACATCCTCATGTGAGGTATGTTTGATTGCCAATAAGTTCTCTAACTGCCAGGCAGCAAATGCTTGCGTACTTTCTCTAGTTGGGAAAGCGGAGGAGGGTTGCTTGCAATTGGCCGCTTTGGAGATGAGTGAAAACTGGGTTCAAGTTTTCAAAATTTAATGATTGATTGCACCTCAAAAGTAGCAATCCTGCCAAGTTAGGAACTAATCGGTTGAATACAAAGAAAATAGTGGCTTCCAAAAATCGGACAATTTACAAAGTTTGTATGGCTAGAGGGACAAACTTTCCAAAATAGAAACGCCTGTATGGGATTTTCGCTATATTTGAAAACTCGTAGTTTACTGACTTTTCATCCAACCTTTCGTAAACTTGACAAGGCTGGTAATTCATTCTGCCATGATCTTTCATGTGACACAATTTCTTTGTAATTTGTTGATTTCCACTATATTTTGTATTTGATTCCAAGCCCTACCTTTTTCCAAAGTGGCAAATTGAAATTGCATGATGTCTTCTTAGAGGAAATGTTTGTGACATCTTTAACTAATTTTCGTGTTCAAATTGAAAAATCAGCATGGTCGTGTTTACTGGTTAAAGACTTAAGTTGAAATGGTGAATTTCAAACCGTTATGGGAAAGTTTTAAGTAACTTCAATATTACAAGAATTTTTTACAGCAAGGGCTTTTCTTGTTTTTCGCGATTTTTTTTATCTTGAACGTTTTTGAACTTCAAATTTACTCAAGTACAGTGTTGCATCATGTAACTCCTTCAGAGTCGCGAAATTTAGCCTCCACGCAGAGGTCTCTTCTTTTTCTGGCAAACAAATTAGAGACTTGTGCGCGCAGGCTGCCAGCAATTAAGTGACGCAAAAATTTACTGTTGTGTGTGTTATCCTGTTGGGTGTGGTGAGGGGGTGTAGCAGTGCACCTTACATAGGTAATATGAAATGCTAGCCTAATAAGCTCCCTCTTGCTTGAGACTGGTTGTACTTGTACTCTTTGCATGAACTAATGAATAGTAAATTATTAACGTTTTTCTTTAGAGTGGAAACAAAACTACCAGCTATGTGTGGAACGAACCAAAGTAAGAAAGGATTACCAAGTATTTACCTGTAAAATAAACACTCTCTACTTATAGACTTAGTTTTGGCAGTGGAAAGTGCAAGAATGGTGGTTTATTTAACTTTGGTACTGTGCTAACATACATGAATAGGCTCGGTATATCTCTTTCTCGCAAGAAAAATAGTGTACACGATCAGTGTTGTAATATGAATTGTTTTGTAGAAATGGTAAAAATCAAAACGGTAGTAACACAGACCCCGAGTAACATACATTGCCAGTCTGCAGAATTATTGAATGCCGTGCCGTGTTTTATGTTTGTAGTGCAACTAGTAAAACAGTAAGTCATTCGCTTAGGATAAATTTAACCTACTGCCTCGCATAATGGCGGTTGGGTGCCTGGGATATCGAGGGGCCTCCACTGTGGTCAGTCGGCCCCCAGATGGACTACTCCATTACTGGCAAATCTCCGTACCCCAGCCATGAGCCTCACATGCCCCGGCACCCGTCACACTGACTTAGTCAGTGGAGAGAAAAACAAAAAGAAGTAAATAAAACAAATAAAAGGGAGGGAGGGCTGGGGTAGAAAAACAAGCAGAACGCTGCAAAATACCTAGACAAAACATGTGCAAGCAGTAACAGCCCGCCATTGCAGTAAACTACGCAAACTGAGCCTGACAGCACCTGAACAACCGCTGACGACCACCGCTTGATAACCACATGCTCGTTGTAGGTTAACTTGGTTAAATACATTTAAGCGCATTTTATGTTGCAAAATATTTCTTAGTACAAGGCTGTTGGTACCTTCAAGGGGGTAACCTTTCATCCGTGTTGTACCCTGAGCTTTTTGTTTATTTATTGTTATCTATTCATACTATGGCGGGTAGTTGTGTTTTTGTTTGATGATGTTACAGCTCCCTTTTTATTCTTTGTTGATCATTTCAGATTGTGCCGTGATGGAGTGAAAAAGCCTTTGCCAAAAGTTAGCCATTGCAGCATTTTTGAACAGTCAGTTGGCTCGGCCATGAAGGACTTTAAGGTAGTAACAATCAACTGTCATCTGTTTTCCATCAGTGAATTTTCTCTTTTTGCCAATACTCCGGTTGTTATTATTTCCAAGTACACTGAATTGTCTACGGTTCATGCTCAGCCTGGTTTATTGAGCTAAAAAATGGAAACTTTGCCTGTTACAGCAAACGCGCTCAAGTGTCACCACTTGTGCTGTGCTTTTCGATGATATGCCAACTCTGAAGTTCAACGGTTCCATTAGTCAAGTTGGTGCGCTGTGATTGGAGGATTTCGCTCTATTTTGTTAGTTTCTGTTTTTTGGCAGTTCTTTGATTAATTATGATTGACGTCAGTTGGATTTTCAAGTTTAAAGTTCGCGTGTTATTGAAAGGTGTAATAATTTATGCATGCACCTCGTAAGATCAGCTCTCGACTCATTTAAAGGATAGCTTCTAGAAAACCAGCTTTTGTGTATCTGTGTCTTGAGAGGGTTTCCGAAACGCTTTTCTAGAATTCTGATTGGTTGTTTAGTCGCACGAAGTACCGTAAACAAATAAATTAGAGATGGAGACACCTGTGTACGCTGCGCTGTTGACCCTTTTACTCCCAGTGTGCCAACTGGCACTTATGCTGTAGCGTGGTCACTATTTGGCAGATTTCTATGAATTTTTCCACCAACATGGTATTGTAAGAAAAAAGCATGAAAATTTACCCCCTCCTATATGTGATATGGGTTACCACCCCCTAACTTTTCTATCTTCATGCAAATCTCACATTACTAAACGTGTTAAGAACTGCAAGTAACTAATTGTTTAGGGGTTTACCTAATGTGCACAAGGTTTGGAAAGTTTGACGTCTTTAACCGATAAGATACCTTGCTTATACTGTTATGTTTTATGAAATATACTTATCAACAGCTTTAAAATGGTGTCATACATGGGTATTGAGCTTGTAGTTACTAACCTGGAAAAAATGGCTTTTGCGTCCGGGATTAAAGGCCGGATAAAGGAAATATGTTATGACTGATAAGACTGGGAATGAATTTGTCATTTGGTACAAGCAAAAAGAATATCAGCTTTTTAAAAATACCGACGAGGATTAACGATCATTCACGGCTCACAGAATTGAAGAAATGACCGGGCATTTGTTTTTATCTTGTAGATTGGTATTGCTGTGGTGGCTGCTCTCGTTGTCCTGATGATCTGTGCAATGATAGGCCTGTGGTACAAGAACAGAAAGTAAGTCAAATGGTGAATGTACAACACGGTTTTTTTTTTCTTTTTGGGTAAAAAGTGTGCTGAAAATTAAACTAAATACCTTTTCTTGTATGCGAAATGCTTCTGGATCGTCAAGAGAAAGAGGTCGAATGAAATTTAACCTACAGTAAAGACCCGCGTGTAAGAAACTAGTGGTTTTAAAACCATGCTGGCAGAAATTTGCCATTTTAATACCCAAAAATAAAAGAACCTGTTTAGCCAGGCAAGATCAAGCAGGTTCTTATATGCGGGATACAGTTAAATTCTGATGAACATTTTAACCAAGGAGTTTGACCTTGAGAATGCAAATTTATATTACAAGGCCTATCATAATACAGTTGTGAATAAATACTGTATGTTTAAGGACCAAATCCAAGTTTATTTTTCTGGTAATCAACAACTATATCTCCTTTATAGAAATTAAGAACCTAATTAAGAACCTACTTAGCCTAAATTGTCAATAACTACCCCAAAATACAAGAACCTATTTTGCCAGACTTCAAAAAATGTAGGTTCTTACACGCGGGTTTTTACTGTATTCCCTTCTGGAGTTGCGGGGAGCCACAGTCTCGTGGTTTTTGTTAACCCTTTAAAGGGGCATAGTCACGCTATTTTAGCTCACTTTAAAAATCAAAAAATATGTCCTCACATCAATGAACGCCCACAAATAATGGTCTAGTTTTGTTACCAAAGACTATATTACTTCACTGAAACTATTTTCTGTCGTCCGTAGCTACGGATGGCACGGATGGAAATGGATTGCAATTTGAGAAAATTAGGCTAAACTTTTCAAATTCTTTCAGCGTGTTGACATTAATTGATATTAAATGGTCATAGTTTGTTTTCTCTCAATGAATTTAAGTTAATATGCCCCTCTAAATGTTCAAACACAATGCTGGGCATGGATAAAGTTAGCTACCGATAATTTTAGCACAGTTTTGACCAGAAATCTGCCAAATCTTCGTGACTGTGCTCCTTTAAGCCCCAGTAGGTGATCAGTATCAAATTTCTCCTCATCGTATCAGTGTATTAGAACACATACAGGTCATGAGAATTTGGCAAACGATCACCAAACACGAATTGCCTTGATGTTTAAACAGATTCTCTCAATTAGCAATCAATAAAATCTATGGAGACCAGTAAGGAGAATTTGTATGATGATATTGGGGCTTAAAGGGTTAAAGTCTTAGTCTCGGTTATTGAATTTCTAGATTTCTGATTGGTTCTCAGTATATAGATTATCAGCAAATGACTGTTTTCACCGCGAAGCAGTAGTTTTGTGCAAAGTTATGGGGGAAAAAAATCAGGTATTACCGAAGTTGATTAAACAACTCGATTATTCGACTCGCACGTATTGGATATTAGGTGATTATGACCATCTTGGCGCCACTCGCCTCGTTGGTTATTTCTTGAGGGTAACCCAAACTCCAAGGCCATCCTTGGAGACACAGGAGCTGATAGTGGAAGAACGAAAATCGATACGCTCGGGTGAAAAGCCGGAAAACGACCTCCCTTCACCCCAGTATCAGCTCCTTGGTCCCCGAGGATGCTTCAACGACAGACCTGCTTTTGACATACGCTGAGGCTACCGTAATTACACCTGACGTAAGGATCAACGAATTTTGTAAGACCAGATCATATGACCGACTTTTATGACATCTCTGCTTAAGTCAATCCTGCTTGTCAACCTTAAACAAACCAATGTCGCTCCTTAACCACTTTTTAATTCCAATCTATATTCATTGCCACGTTAACATTTCAAAACTGATTGTCAGGTTGACTTACAAGTATCATCGCTTGGTTACGAGCAGCGATCGCCCAGGCGAACTGCCTCAGGTGGAGAAGTGTGTCGTGGATGATGACGAAGAAGATGATGAAGAGGTAAAAACAATTGTTTAGTCTTCCTGAACATGGTTTATGTACCTGATGAGGTTAGGGTATAGTTAATATTTAAACAATAGAGTTCTTCTGTCGAAAGGAATATCTTGCGATAGGTTACCAGAGGAGATTTGTTGTTCACAACAAATATTTGCCCCAAACCGTGTTTCGAGGGCTTACATGAAGTTTGAGCACACCAAAATTTAGTGTTTTACTATAAAAGGAAATGATTATGAACCCTGACAAATCTTTGTGTCAAGCAACTTATGCGAAATCTTTCTACTTGAGTTCGACGGTATCTTTAATAGTTAAAACATAAATCGGGGAAATTGCAATATGTTTGTTATTGACTGAACGAGAAAGCATTTTGTGTTCACAAGACAAATTTTTCTGTCTCTTTGCCCAGGTTCATTTCAAGGCAGGAAAGGATCGCGGCAAGAAGATTCTCAAGAAGATCAAGGACATTGCCAGTGGTGGAAAAAAGAAGGTAATCCCAGAATACAGTTCTTTTACTGAGACAACAGGGTGATAATCGCGTGACAGTAGTATCCACTCAGACCTGCATGAATTCAGATTGCATACTATACAAGCCTGTGTTTTTGATTACGAAATTCCTCTCAGCTCGGTTTAACTCAGTCTGGCAGCTGGACTGATACGAGCGAGTCAGACAGGTTTGCGTTCGACCATTGCAGGTATTAATTGTCTGTAATTTTAGCATTGCCTTTGCTCTAACACCTCGTGGGAGCAGTGTCGGCTGGCATTTTGGACTAGTATGTTTCTGTGTAATCTGGGACCGACTCATACCGGTCTGAATGTCTACTAAAATATTTTACGATCCAGGGTACCACTATAGGCGCAAAGGGTTTAATACTACATTTGTGCGTTGTATTTAGTGTTTGTTTTCTCCCAGGAGAAAGTCACATTTGACGACGACGATGACGATTACTTTGAGTCGGTGCACCTGGAAGCAGGCAGAGAGGCTGTTAACGATGACTTCCACTAAACACTCGGACCCAGCTGGCGCGCTTCTCATTCCAATCTACAGTAGTTTTGAGCCTGATATATAATGCTAATTAATTAAGGAAGCTTAAAGGTGAACCTTTAAGGCTTTCATTGCAAATTACAGTAATGTAACACACATCCAGCCACTACTGCGTTAGACAAATAAACATGAAACAAACATAAAACAAGCAATTAGAAACAGATACAAAGGTAAACTCTGTCGCTAAATTTACCAGAATTGCCATCAGTGGTGAGTGTAAATAAGCGCGGAGAACTCGCCATGTTAATTTACGATTACACTCGGCTTATGCGTCAAGAACAGCTAACAAATGCAGAGCTGCAAGTAACAGTCAATCGTCGGACAATAGTCGAGCACGATTTGCCCATGTCCAATAAAATCCCAACTGTACAGTCGAGTGTGCCTATCAAATCAGATTAATGGGTGCAAATTTGGGTAACAAAGTTCTACCTTCCCGAATTGCATTCCCTCTTATTAAATTTGCCAAACAGCGAGAAGCGCAGTTGTTCTAATTTTGTTTATAGATAGTTTTGTAGTTTAAGTTGCTCTGTGTTGCTGGCTGTGTCAAAAAATGTAGGTAATGTTAGAGTTTTGTGTGTTGGAAATATAAACCGTCTTCGTTTTGAAAGTAGATGAGTTTCACCACAATAGTGTCAAATTATATTTGTATTGTGAGCATATGATTTTTCAGTTCGATGATATAATCCACGGGAAGTGTCTAGAGTTTGGAGTCAACCAGAGCGCACATGTTCTAGGGGAAGGGATTTTCTAAGGTTCCCTTCGAAGGATTTAAGACGATTTCCGCTCAACCTTCGAGCAGTAAGTGCAAAAATTAAGTTACCAAGAAATACTTGCAGCACTGTCACATTTTGAGAACAGATAAAAAGAACTTATCGTTACTTTTGCTCCCAAGCTGACCCCGCGAGAGAAAATTGGATTTGAAGTTATCCATATTTCAATTAAAAAGACGCTTCATGTCAGTTCAAAACAAAATGGCGCCCGTTTTTAGCATACTTTTACGAGATTTGAAATTAATTTTCTCGAGAATGCTTGAGAATTTCATCGCGGGGTCACTTGGGCAAGTGAACTAGAGTGAGATGTTTCAAATAGCATTTAAAATGTTACCGTGCTATGAGTAGTTTTTTGGTAAATATTTTTTGCACTTATTGCTCGAACGTTGAGCGGAATCCGTCTTAATAGCGTTTTACGCCATTTCATCTTTAATTTAGAATTGGGTATTGATGTATTTAGTGTGTAATTATTTAAGGGCAGGCTACAACTGTCTTGGGGCTCCAAGACAAATGAACAGGAGTTTTGGTTTCTAAAAGCTGAAATCCAGACTCGATTTAAACTATTTTCCATATCAATGAAACTTGGTTATTAGCAATTACATAAATGTAGAATCAGAGTTTGAAAATCTTAAAACACAGTTGAACGAGAAGTTCCAGGAAAGTATCTTCTGCTTCGTTTAAGTCGTGGCATCTTTTAGCTCAGGTTCCCCGTTTAAGTAGACGTGGATTTAAATCGCACGAAACTAAACTATCAGGTAACTGATGTTTCTTATGATATCTTCGCTTAAAAATAAATGTTATTGTGAACATTCGTACAGGAGGCGCGTATTGGTTTTTTTTTTTTTTTTTTTTTTTTTAGGATTGTTCATTGCTTCGTTAATGTGTCTTCTTTGATCCGGAACTTCTCGTTTATAAGGGTATCGGTTTCCTCTGTAATGTATTGGATATTTATTTTATTAATTTAGGGAAAAACGAAAAGTGTAGTTTGTTCTGTAATTTATTTGAACCCAGGATTTTAAGTAGTTGGTCTTGTGCGCTCATGACCAATGACATGTCTTAGCGCAGTCAGCTGAAGGCATTCGATTCTAAAGATATCTTCGATTCAGCTTCAGTATCCAGGTGTTCCATGGGACCAACTACTAAAAACCAAGGGGAAACCAAGAAAGTGGGCGTGCCTCTGCAGGCGGCCCTATTGTCCATCATTTTCTTAGTTTTGAAGTTCACAGTTGTAAATTGTGAACTCTATATAGCACATATTTCCACTTAGTATTAAGCTTTTTCTGGGGATCCGCGTCAGTTTTGTGGATGAATGATATAAATGCTAATGAAGATCACTTGTCACAACCATCGTCACGGTTGATTTTAGCAGATCTAAGATGAGTCCAATAAGAAATTAACGAATAATGGAAATAAATATTTTCGTGTAGATTTAACGAGTTACAACGCTCGAGATGCTGATTTCTATAGCACGTTCCCATTGAAACCCAGAAAAGTTCATGTAATTTCGCGCACAATAAGGGCACTTAAGTATTTGTATAGTTTATAGAAATGTGTTTGCTTTGTTTCAAAATAAAGTATTTAGTAGGGTTAGCGGTTTTTGCCAGGTGTTACTTTTTAGTTAGTTCCTTAGAAAATTTAAAATGCAGAAGGGTAGGTTAGCAAAGCGTTTATATGGGAAAAGATCACGCTGCCAGCCGAACCAACTTTGAGTTTCTCGAGTAAACGATTCGCAAGGACAAATGTAAGGGCAAATTTAGACGGTACGATTTTTGCTCGCGAGCGTCATATGCGGTTTTGAAACATGTTTCAAAATCCTACATTTTTCATGTGTGTAACTGTTGTGAAGATGTTGTACGTCTGACTTAGACGACACGATTCGTGTTGCAGACATGACGCCTGCAAGTCGCATACAACAGTTGTAAGCAAAAATCATACCGTCTAAACCAGCCCGAAGAAGTCGTCTTGCAGTCGGAAGTGACTTCTAACTTTGTGCACTCCCAGGGGAAGCGTGCATCTTTGTGTTTGATTGATATCTGTCGTGAATTTTGCTTTCAAACCCTCTTTTACTGCTGACTCATCGAGTTTCTTTGTTCGGTGGATTAGTCCCGCAATATTACACAAAAGGCTGCATCCCTTGGAAATTGGTGCGCTTACTGTTTACTGTAGGTCGTCTGCAAGTCATTCCTCGTGTCACCCTGTATGCCTTCAGCAAAAATATAATAATTCCTCGTTTTCCTTCCGCAAATTTTCAGTAGTTTCCTCCCATATTTGCCGCATTTACTGAATGTGACAGTGTGATTTATTTTATTTTTGGTTTGTCGTGGTAATGAAACATCTCATCAATTACCTTTGACGTAAAATGTTCCCTATCGACTCTAATCCTACGTTTTCCCTGGATTTTGCAGCATCGCCCCATAAGCGGAGAGTTGTCGCCCTGGCCTTTGCTTCGAATTGTTTGATGCCACACACGAAACTTTTTTTTGTGTTTTTTGCCCTAATTTATTTTTAAAACAGGGTCCGGTTGTTCAAAGGGTAGATAACGCTATCCACCGGATAAATGATAAGAAAACGGAGCACACCGGATAGTGATTTATCCGGTGGATAGAGTTATCCGCTCTTTGAACAACCGGGCCGGGACCAGGCTTTCACTCACGAGACTTAATGATCAAAACAGGACCTGAAACAAACTGATCAGAACTAGAAAGTACCAACGTGAAGAGTAACTCTGATTAAAAGATTTGGATAAAGTGCAAACAGTATTTACTTGTATTGTACAATGTAGTTGAAAAATTGTTGAAGCATGAATCGCCACTTATTTGACTAGATGAAATTGACCTTTAACAACATTGACTATTTACAAAATTTTGTTTTACTAATGTTTCACGAAAATACTGTTGTACGTGTTAAGCAACACTCTTTACATCCTACAAGGAAACTAAAGGTCCTTTCCTTCCCTTCGCTACCGCTTCTCGTTCGAATACCTCTCTTTTGAGTCGCTGTCACGCAGGCTAACCATAAGTAACGTTTTAAAATTTACTAAGGATCAATAACAGACATGGCACGCCCGGTAAATAAACTTAATCAAAAACTTGCGAGATAGTAACTACATACTTAAGGAATCGAGCTAAAAATAAGTGACCATCCTTTTTCAGATTTGACAAAGGAAATAGGAGGAAGGAATAGAAAGAAGTTAAAAATTCTGCGTACAGTGGTATGGTGTTGTCTTCGTGACATCTTTGCGTGACATCCTTACCTCTCAGTTACGTCCGTGTAGCACTGGGACTGACATTATAGTTCAGAGTCTGCGCAATCGAGTCCTCTTTTCATGATCTGTGTGAGGTACACAATGTTCGATCGAACAACCCAAAATCGAGGTAAAAGTAAAGATTTGAAGCCGCTATTTTCTAAGAGCTTCCTGCTTCCACGGTTTGCAAAGTGCCTGGGACATCATAAAGTCCAGGACGGCTTAAATGGGCGCTTTTCGCTCAACGAATCGAGCTTAAAGCATAACCGAAAGACCACGACACAAGTGGTGCAAAACGTTTCTGCCCAGCTTTGTAAATCGTGAAGAGTCTCCAAGCAAGGGACATTTTTGTGACTTTCGCCACCAGTGGCATTAGGAAACTTGTTTTCTTGTTCAGACTTTTCCGTGCTTGGAGACTTATGAAAAAATCTCATATGTACGGAACACCTACATTCCCGCTGAAATTCACCACAAATTACCCACAATACATAGCGCCACCTATTTATTTAACACAACAAATTTAAAAGTTGTCGCGCGCTAAAGAACAAAGGTTGCGTTCGCTGATGGCTCGTGTCAAACTTAACGGTGCACGTTTTTTGATTTCTTCCTTTGAAGTTGCTTTTTCTTGTCCTGGCTGAATTTTGCCCTCCAATATTCTCTCAGAAAACCAATCTGCCCTTAGAATAAAACAACAAAATTGAAACTAAAACAAAATCAATAAGAGCAAAAGAAAATGAAACGAAGAAGCCTACAACACGAGGGGTTCCCAAGTGGTCACCCAGCGAAGTACTAACCTCGCCCGACAGGGCTTGACTTCGGTGATCGGACGAGAACCGGTTTTTTTCCCTGTGGTGTGGTCGTAGACGTAAAGCGTAAGAAAAAGTTGAGGCATTTCAAGTGACAAAAAAAAAAACAAAGAATGCATGCTACTGCTGCAATATGGCCTTTAAAACGCGCAATTAACGTCTCGTTGTTGCGCTTCGAGTTACTTGATGTCACAGGCGGTTGATTTGATGTCACAAATAAAATTCGAACCTTGTCGCGCGCTAAAGAACAAAGGTTGCGTTCGCTGATGGCTCGTGTCAAACTTAACGGTGCACGTTTTTTGATTTCTTCCTTTGAAGTTGCTTTTTCTTGTCCTGGCTGAATTTTGCCCTCCAATATTCTCTCAGAAAACCAATCTGCCCTTAGAATAAAACAACAAAATTGAAACTAAAACAAAATCAATAAGAGCAAAAGAAAATGAAACGAAGAAGCCTACAACACGAGGGGTTCCCAAGTGGTCACCCAGCGAAGTACTAACCTCGCCCGACAGGGCTTGACTTCGGTGATCGGACGAGAACCGGTTTTTTTCCCTGTGGTGTGGTCGTAGACGTAAAGCGTAAGAAAAAGTTGAGGCATTTCAAGTGACAAAAAAAAAAACAAAGAATGCATGCTACTGCTGCAATATGGCCTTTAAAACGCGCAATTAACGTCTCGTTGTTGCGCTTCGAGTTACTTGATGTCACAGGCGGTTGATTTGATGTCACAAATAAAATTCGAACCTTGTCGCGCGCTAAAGAACAAAGGTTGCGTTCGCTGATGGCTCGTGTCAAACTTAACGGTGCACGTTTTTTGATTTCTTCCTTTGAAGTTGCTTTTTCTTGTCCTGGCTGAATTTTGCCCTCCAATATTCTCTCAGAAAACCAATCTGCCCTTAGAATAAAACAACAAAATTGAAACTAAAACAAAATCAATAAGAGCAAAAGAAAATGAAACGAAGAAGCCTACAACACGAGGGGTTCCCAAGTGGTCACCCAGCGAAGTACTAACCTCGCCCGACAGGGCTTGACTTCGGTGATCGGACGAGAACCGGTTTTTTTCCCTGTGGTGTGGTCGTAGACGTAAAGCGTAAGAAAAAGTTGAGGCATTTCAAGTGACAAAAAAAAAAACAAAGAATGCATGCTACTGCTGCAATATGGCCTTTAAAACGCGCAATTAACGTCTCGTTGTTGCGCTTCGAGTTACTTGATGTCACAGGCGGTTGATTTGATGTCACAAATAAAATTCGAACCTTGTCGCGCGCTAAAGAACAAAGGTTGCGTTCGCTGATGGCTCGTGTCAAACTTAACGGTGCACGTTTTTTGATTTCTTCCTTTGAAGTTGCTTTTTCTTGTCCTGGCTGAATTTTGCCCTCCAATATTCTCTCAGAAAACCAATCTGCCCTTAGAATAAAACAACAAAATTGAAACTAAAACAAAATCAATAAGAGCAAAAGAAAATGAAACGAAGAAGCCTACAACACGAGGGGTTCCCAAGTGGTCACCCAGCGAAGTACTAACCTCGCCCGACAGGGCTTGACTTCGGTGATCGGACGAGAACCGGTTTTTTTCCCTGTGGTGTGGTCGTAGACGTAAAGCGTAAGAAAAAGTTGAGGCATTTCAAGTGACAAAAAAAAAAACAAAGAATGCATGCTACTGCTGCAATATGGCCTTTAAAACGCGCAATTAACGTCTCGTTGTTGCGCTTCGAGTTACTTGATGTCACAGGCGGTTGATTTGATGTCACAAATAAAATTCGAACCTTGTCGCGCGCTAAAGAACAAAGGTTGCGTTCGCTGATGGCTCGTGTCAAACTTAACGGTGCACGTTTTTTGATTTCTTCCTTTGAAGTTGCTTTTTCTTGTCCTGGCTGAATTTTGCCCTCCAATATTCTCTCAGAAAACCAATCTGCCCTTAGAATAAAACAACAAAATTGAAACTAAAACAAAATCAATAAGAGCAAAAGAAAATGAAACGAAGAAGCCTACAACACGAGGGGTTCCCAAGTGGTCACCCAGCGAAGTACTAACCTCGCCCGACAGGGCTTGACTTCGGTGATCGGACGAGAACCGGTTTTTTTCCCTGTGGTGTGGTCGTAGACGTAAAGCGTAAGAAAAAGTTGAGGCATTTCAAGTGACAAAAAAAAAAACAAAGAATGCATGCTACTGCTGCAATATGGCCTTTAAAACGCGCAATTAACGTCTCGTTGTTGCGCTTCGAGTTACTTGATGTCACAGGCGGTTGATTTGATGTCACAAATAAAATTCGAACCTTGTCGCGCGCTAAAGAACAAAGGTTGCGTTCGCTGATGGCTCGTGTCAAACTTAACGGTGCACGTTTTTTGATTTCTTCCTTTGAAGTTGCTTTTTCTTGTCCTGGCTGAATTTTGCCCTCCAATATTCTCTCAGAAAACCAATCTGCCCTTAGAATAAAACAACAAAATTGAAACTAAAACAAAATCAATAAGAGCAAAAGAAAATGAAACGAAGAAGCCTACAACACGAGGGGTTCCCAAGTGGTCACCCAGCGAAGTACTAACCTCGCCCGACAGGGCTTGACTTCGGTGATCGGACGAGAACCGGTTTTTTTCCCTGTGGTGTGGTCGTAGACGTAAAGCGTAAGAAAAAGTTGAGGCATTTCAAGTGACAAAAAAAAAAACAAAGAATGCATGCTACTGCTGCAATATGGCCTTTAAAACGCGCAATTAACGTCTCGTTGTTGCGCTTCGAGTTACTTGATGTCACAGGCGGTTGATTTGATGTCACAAATAAAATTCGAACCTTGTCGCGCGCTAAAGAACAAAGGTTGCGTTCGCTGATGGCTCGTGTCAAACTTAACGGTGCACGTTTTTTGATTTCTTCCTTTGAAGTTGCTTTTTCTTGTCCTGGCTGAATTTTGCCCTCCAATATTCTCTCAGAAAACCAATCTGCCCTTAGAATAAAACAACAAAATTGAAACTAAAACAAAATCAATAAGAGCAAAAGAAAATGAAACGAAGAAGCCTACAACACGAGGGGTTCCCAAGTGGTCACCCAGCGAAGTACTAACCTCGCCCGACAGGGCTTGACTTCGGTGATCGGACGAGAACCGGTTTTTTTCCCTGTGGTGTGGTCGTAGACGTAAAGCGTAAGAAAAAGTTGAGGCATTTCAAGTGACAAAAAAAAAAACAAAGAATGCATGCTACTGCTGCAATATGGCCTTTAAAACGCGCAATTAACGTCTCGTTGTTGCGCTTCGAGTTACTTGATGTCACAGGCGGTTGATTTGATGTCACAAATAAAATTCGAACCTTGTCGCGCGCTAAAGAACAAAGGTTGCGTTCGCTGATGGCTCGTGTCAAACTTAACGGTGCACGTTTTTTGATTTCTTCCTTTGAAGTTGCTTTTTCTTGTCCTGGCTGAATTTTGCCCTCCAATATTCTCTCAGAAAACCAATCTGCCCTTAGAATAAAACAACAAAATTGAAACTAAAACAAAATCAATAAGAGCAAAAGAAAATGAAACGAAGAAGCCTACAACACGAGGGGTTCCCAAGTGGTCACCCAGCGAAGTACTAACCTCGCCCGACAGGGCTTGACTTCGGTGATCGGACGAGAACCGGTTTTTTTCCCTGTGGTGTGGTCGTAGACGTAAAGCGTAAGAAAAAGTTGAGGCATTTCAAGTGACAAAAAAAAAAACAAAGAATGCATGCTACTGCTGCAATATGGCCTTTAAAACGCGCAATTAACGTCTCGTTGTTGCGCTTCGAGTTACTTGATGTCACAGGCGGTTGATTTGATGTCACAAATAAAATTCGAACCTTGTCGCGCGCTAAAGAACAAAGGTTGCGTTCGCTGATGGCTCGTGTCAAACTTAACGGTGCACGTTTTTTGATTTCTTCCTTTGAAGTTGCTTTTTCTTGTCCTGGCTGAATTTTGCCCTCCAATATTCTCTCAGAAAACCAATCTGCCCTTAGAATAAAACAACAAAATTGAAACTAAAACAAAATCAATAAGAGCAAAAGAAAATGAAACGAAGAAGCCTACAACACGAGGGGTTCCCAAGTGGTCACCCAGCGAAGTACTAACCTCGCCCGACAGGGCTTGACTTCGGTGATCGGACGAGAACCGGTTTTTTTCCCTGTGGTGTGGTCGTAGACGTAAAGCGTAAGAAAAAGTTGAGGCATTTCAAGTGACAAAAAAAAAAACAAAGAATGCATGCTACTGCTGCAATATGGCCTTTAAAACGCGCAATTAACGTCTCGTTGTTGCGCTTCGAGTTACTTGATGTCACAGGCGGTTGATTTGATGTCACAAATAAAATTCGAACCTTGTCGCGCGCTAAAGAACAAAGGTTGCGTTCGCTGATGGCTCGTGTCAAACTTAACGGTGCACGTTTTTTGATTTCTTCCTTTGAAGTTGCTTTTTCTTGTCCTGGCTGAATTTTGCCCTCCAATATTCTCTCAGAAAACCAATCTGCCCTTAGAATAAAACAACAAAATTGAAACTAAAACAAAATCAATAAGAGCAAAAGAAAATGAAACGAAGAAGCCTACAACACGAGGGGTTCCCAAGTGGTCACCCAGCGAAGTACTAACCTCGCCCGACAGGGCTTGACTTCGGTGATCGGACGAGAACCGGTTTTTTTCCCTGTGGTGTGGTCGTAGACGTAAAGCGTAAGAAAAAGTTGAGGCATTTCAAGTGACAAAAAAAAAAACAAAGAATGCATGCTACTGCTGCAATATGGCCTTTAAAACGCGCAATTAACGTCTCGTTGTTGCGCTTCGAGTTACTTGATGTCACAGGCGGTTGATTTGATGTCACAAATAAAATTCGAACCTTGTCGCGCGCTAAAGAACAAAGGTTGCGTTCGCTGATGGCTCGTGTCAAACTTAACGGTGCACGTTTTTTGATTTCTTCCTTTGAAGTTGCTTTTTCTTGTCCTGGCTGAATTTTGCCCTCCAATATTCTCTCAGAAAACCAATCTGCCCTTAGAATAAAACAACAAAATTGAAACTAAAACAAAATCAATAAGAGCAAAAGAAAATGAAACGAAGAAGCCTACAACACGAGGGGTTCCCAAGTGGTCACCCAGCGAAGTACTAACCTCGCCCGACAGGGCTTGACTTCGGTGATCGGACGAGAACCGGTTTTTTTCCCTGTGGTGTGGTCGTAGACGTAAAGCGTAAGAAAAAGTTGAGGCATTTCAAGTGACAAAAAAAAAAACAAAGAATGCATGCTACTGCTGCAATATGGCCTTTAAAACGCGCAATTAACGTCTCGTTGTTGCGCTTCGAGTTACTTGATGTCACAGGCGGTTGATTTGATGTCACAAATAAAATTCGAACCTTGTCGCGCGCTAAAGAACAAAGGTTGCGTTCGCTGATGGCTCGTGTCAAACTTAACGGTGCACGTTTTTTGATTTCTTCCTTTGAAGTTGCTTTTTCTTGTCCTGGCTGAATTTTGCCCTCCAATATTCTCTCAGAAAACCAATCTGCCCTTAGAATAAAACAACAAAATTGAAACTAAAACAAAATCAATAAGAGCAAAAGAAAATGAAACGAAGAAGCCTACAACACGAGGGGTTCCCAAGTGGTCACCCAGCGAAGTACTAACCTCGCCCGACAGGGCTTGACTTCGGTGATCGGACGAGAACCGGTTTTTTTCCCTGTGGTGTGGTCGTAGACGTAAAGCGTAAGAAAAAGTTGAGGCATTTCAAGTGACAAAAAAAAAAACAAAGAATGCATGCTACTGCTGCAATATGGCCTTTAAAACGCGCAATTAACGTCTCGTTGTTGCGCTTCGAGTTACTTGATGTCACAGGCGGTTGATTTGATGTCACAAATAAAATTCGAACCTTGTCGCGCGCTAAAGAACAAAGGTTGCGTTCGCTGATGGCTCGTGTCAAACTTAACGGTGCACGTTTTTTGATTTCTTCCTTTGAAGTTGCTTTTTCTTGTCCTGGCTGAATTTTGCCCTCCAATATTCTCTCAGAAAACCAATCTGCCCTTAGAATAAAACAACAAAATTGAAACTAAAACAAAATCAATAAGAGCAAAAGAAAATGAAACGAAGAAGCCTACAACACGAGGGGTTCCCAAGTGGTCACCCAGCGAAGTACTAACCTCGCCCGACAGGGCTTGACTTCGGTGATCGGACGAGAACCGGTTTTTTTCCCTGTGGTGTGGTCGTAGACGTAAAGCGTAAGAAAAAGTTGAGGCATTTCAAGTGACAAAAAAAAAAACAAAGAATGCATGCTACTGCTGCAATATGGCCTTTAAAACGCGCAATTAACGTCTCGTTGTTGCGCTTCGAGTTACTTGATGTCACAGGCGGTTGATTTGATGTCACAAATAAAATTCGAACCTTGTCGCGCGCTAAAGAACAAAGGTTGCGTTCGCTGATGGCTCGTGTCAAACTTAACGGTGCACGTTTTTTGATTTCTTCCTTTGAAGTTGCTTTTTCTTGTCCTGGCTGAATTTTGCCCTCCAATATTCTCTCAGAAAACCAATCTGCCCTTAGAATAAAACAACAAAATTGAAACTAAAACAAAATCAATAAGAGCAAAAGAAAATGAAACGAAGAAGCCTACAACACGAGGGGTTCCCAAGTGGTCACCCAGCGAAGTACTAACCTCGCCCGACAGGGCTTGACTTCGGTGATCGGACGAGAACCGGTTTTTTTCCCTGTGGTGTGGTCGTAGACGTAAAGCGTAAGAAAAAGTTGAGGCATTTCAAGTGACAAAAAAAAAAACAAAGAATGCATGCTACTGCTGCAATATGGCCTTTAAAACGCGCAATTAACGTCTCGTTGTTGCGCTTCGAGTTACTTGATGTCACAGGCGGTTGATTTGATGTCACAAATAAAATTCGAACCTTGTCGCGCGCTAAAGAACAAAGGTTGCGTTCGCTGATGGCTCGTGTCAAACTTAACGGTGCACGTTTTTTGATTTCTTCCTTTGAAGTTGCTTTTTCTTGTCCTGGCTGAATTTTGCCCTCCAATATTCTCTCAGAAAACCAATCTGCCCTTAGAATAAAACAACAAAATTGAAACTAAAACAAAATCAATAAGAGCAAAAGAAAATGAAACGAAGAAGCCTACAACACGAGGGGTTCCCAAGTGGTCACCCAGCGAAGTACTAACCTCGCCCGACAGGGCTTGACTTCGGTGATCGGACGAGAACCGGTTTTTTTCCCTGTGGTGTGGTCGTAGACGTAAAGCGTAAGAAAAAGTTGAGGCATTTCAAGTGACAAAAAAAAAAACAAAGAATGCATGCTACTGCTGCAATATGGCCTTTAAAACGCGCAATTAACGTCTCGTTGTTGCGCTTCGAGTTACTTGATGTCACAGGCGGTTGATTTGATGTCACAAATAAAATTCGAACCTTGTCGCGCGCTAAAGAACAAAGGTTGCGTTCGCTGATGGCTCGTGTCAAACTTAACGGTGCACGTTTTTTGATTTCTTCCTTTGAAGTTGCTTTTTCTTGTCCTGGCTGAATTTTGCCCTCCAATATTCTCTCAGAAAACCAATCTGCCCTTAGAATAAAACAACAAAATTGAAACTAAAACAAAATCAATAAGAGCAAAAGAAAATGAAACGAAGAAGCCTACAACACGAGGGGTTCCCAAGTGGTCACCCAGCGAAGTACTAACCTCGCCCGACAGGGCTTGACTTCGGTGATCGGACGAGAACCGGTTTTTTTCCCTGTGGTGTGGTCGTAGACGTAAAGCGTAAGAAAAAGTTGAGGCATTTCAAGTGACAAAAAAAAAAACAAAGAATGCATGCTACTGCTGCAATATGGCCTTTAAAACGCGCAATTAACGTCTCGTTGTTGCGCTTCGAGTTACTTGATGTCACAGGCGGTTGATTTGATGTCACAAATAAAATTCGAACCTTGTCGCGCGCTAAAGAACAAAGGTTGCGTTCGCTGATGGCTCGTGTCAAACTTAACGGTGCACGTTTTTTGATTTCTTCCTTTGAAGTTGCTTTTTCTTGTCCTGGCTGAATTTTGCCCTCCAATATTCTCTCAGAAAACCAATCTGCCCTTAGAATAAAACAACAAAATTGAAACTAAAACAAAATCAATAAGAGCAAAAGAAAATGAAACGAAGAAGCCTACAACACGAGGGGTTCCCAAGTGGTCACCCAGCGAAGTACTAACCTCGCCCGACAGGGCTTGACTTCGGTGATCGGACGAGAACCGGTTTTTTTCCCTGTGGTGTGGTCGTAGACGTAAAGCGTAAGAAAAAGTTGAGGCATTTCAAGTGACAAAAAAAAAAACAAAGAATGCATGCTACTGCTGCAATATGGCCTTTAAAACGCGCAATTAACGTCTCGTTGTTGCGCTTCGAGTTACTTGATGTCACAGGCGGTTGATTTGATGTCACAAATAAAATTCGAACCTTGTCGCGCGCTAAAGAACAAAGGTTGCGTTCGCTGATGGCTCGTGTCAAACTTAACGGTGCACGTTTTTTGATTTCTTCCTTTGAAGTTGCTTTTTCTTGTCCTGGCTGAATTTTGCCCTCCAATATTCTCTCAGAAAACCAATCTGCCCTTAGAATAAAACAACAAAATTGAAACTAAAACAAAATCAATAAGAGCAAAAGAAAATGAAACGAAGAAGCCTACAACACGAGGGGTTCCCAAGTGGTCACCCAGCGAAGTACTAACCTCGCCCGACAGGGCTTGACTTCGGTGATCGGACGAGAACCGGTTTTTTTCCCTGTGGTGTGGTCGTAGACGTAAAGCGTAAGAAAAAGTTGAGGCATTTCAAGTGACAAAAAAAAAAACAAAGAATGCATGCTACTGCTGCAATATGGCCTTTAAAACGCGCAATTAACGTCTCGTTGTTGCGCTTCGAGTTACTTGATGTCACAGGCGGTTGATTTGATGTCACAAATAAAATTCGAACCTTGTCGCGCGCTAAAGAACAAAGGTTGCGTTCGCTGATGGCTCGTGTCAAACTTAACGGTGCACGTTTTTTGATTTCTTCCTTTGAAGTTGCTTTTTCTTGTCCTGGCTGAATTTTGCCCTCCAATATTCTCTCAGAAAACCAATCTGCCCTTAGAATAAAACAACAAAATTGAAACTAAAACAAAATCAATAAGAGCAAAAGAAAATGAAACGAAGAAGCCTACAACACGAGGGGTTCCCAAGTGGTCACCCAGCGAAGTACTAACCTCGCCCGACAGGGCTTGACTTCGGTGATCGGACGAGAACCGGTTTTTTTCCCTGTGGTGTGGTCGTAGACGTAAAGCGTAAGAAAAAGTTGAGGCATTTCAAGTGACAAAAAAAAAAACAAAGAATGCATGCTACTGCTGCAATATGGCCTTTAAAACGCGCAATTAACGTCTCGTTGTTGCGCTTCGAGTTACTTGATGTCACAGGCGGTTGATTTGATGTCACAAATAAAATTCGAACCTTGTCGCGCGCTAAAGAACAAAGGTTGCGTTCGCTGATGGCTCGTGTCAAACTTAACGGTGCACGTTTTTTGATTTCTTCCTTTGAAGTTGCTTTTTCTTGTCCTGGCTGAATTTTGCCCTCCAATATTCTCTCAGAAAACCAATCTGCCCTTAGAATAAAACAACAAAATTGAAACTAAAACAAAATCAATAAGAGCAAAAGAAAATGAAACGAAGAAGCCTACAACACGAGGGGTTCCCAAGTGGTCACCCAGCGAAGTACTAACCTCGCCCGACAGGGCTTGACTTCGGTGATCGGACGAGAACCGGTTTTTTTCCCTGTGGTGTGGTCGTAGACGTAAAGCGTAAGAAAAAGTTGAGGCATTTCAAGTGACAAAAAAAAAAACAAAGAATGCATGCTACTGCTGCAATATGGCCTTTAAAACGCGCAATTAACGTCTCGTTGTTGCGCTTCGAGTTACTTGATGTCACAGGCGGTTGATTTGATGTCACAAATAAAATTCGAACCTTGTCGCGCGCTAAAGAACAAAGGTTGCGTTCGCTGATGGCTCGTGTCAAACTTAACGGTGCACGTTTTTTGATTTCTTCCTTTGAAGTTGCTTTTTCTTGTCCTGGCTGAATTTTGCCCTCCAATATTCTCTCAGAAAACCAATCTGCCCTTAGAATAAAACAACAAAATTGAAACTAAAACAAAATCAATAAGAGCAAAAGAAAATGAAACGAAGAAGCCTACAACACGAGGGGTTCCCAAGTGGTCACCCAGCGAAGTACTAACCTCGCCCGACAGGGCTTGACTTCGGTGATCGGACGAGAACCGGTTTTTTTCCCTGTGGTGTGGTCGTAGACGTAAAGCGTAAGAAAAAGTTGAGGCATTTCAAGTGACAAAAAAAAAAACAAAGAATGCATGCTACTGCTGCAATATGGCCTTTAAAACGCGCAATTAACGTCTCGTTGTTGCGCTTCGAGTTACTTGATGTCACAGGCGGTTGATTTGATGTCACAAATAAAATTCGAACCTTGTCGCGCGCTAAAGAACAAAGGTTGCGTTCGCTGATGGCTCGTGTCAAACTTAACGGTGCACGTTTTTTGATTTCTTCCTTTGAAGTTGCTTTTTCTTGTCCTGGCTGAATTTTGCCCTCCAATATTCTCTCAGAAAACCAATCTGCCCTTAGAATAAAACAACAAAATTGAAACTAAAACAAAATCAATAAGAGCAAAAGAAAATGAAACGAAGAAGCCTACAACACGAGGGGTTCCCAAGTGGTCACCCAGCGAAGTACTAACCTCGCCCGACAGGGCTTGACTTCGGTGATCGGACGAGAACCGGTTTTTTTCCCTGTGGTGTGGTCGTAGACGTAAAGCGTAAGAAAAAGTTGAGGCATTTCAAGTGACAAAAAAAAAAACAAAGAATGCATGCTACTGCTGCAATATGGCCTTTAAAACGCGCAATTAACGTCTCGTTGTTGCGCTTCGAGTTACTTGATGTCACAGGCGGTTGATTTGATGTCACAAATAAAATTCGAACCTTGTCGCGCGCTAAAGAACAAAGGTTGCGTTCGCTGATGGCTCGTGTCAAACTTAACGGTGCACGTTTTTTGATTTCTTCCTTTGAAGTTGCTTTTTCTTGTCCTGGCTGAATTTTGCCCTCCAATATTCTCTCAGAAAACCAATCTGCCCTTAGAATAAAACAACAAAATTGAAACTAAAACAAAATCAATAAGAGCAAAAGAAAATGAAACGAAGAAGCCTACAACACGAGGGGTTCCCAAGTGGTCACCCAGCGAAGTACTAACCTCGCCCGACAGGGCTTGACTTCGGTGATCGGACGAGAACCGGTTTTTTTCCCTGTGGTGTGGTCGTAGACGTAAAGCGTAAGAAAAAGTTGAGGCATTTCAAGTGACAAAAAAAAAAACAAAGAATGCATGCTACTGCTGCAATATGGCCTTTAAAACGCGCAATTAACGTCTCGTTGTTGCGCTTCGAGTTACTTGATGTCACAGGCGGTTGATTTGATGTCACAAATAAAATTCGAACCTTGTCGCGCGCTAAAGAACAAAGGTTGCGTTCGCTGATGGCTCGTGTCAAACTTAACGGTGCACGTTTTTTGATTTCTTCCTTTGAAGTTGCTTTTTCTTGTCCTGGCTGAATTTTGCCCTCCAATATTCTCTCAGAAAACCAATCTGCCCTTAGAATAAAACAACAAAATTGAAACTAAAACAAAATCAATAAGAGCAAAAGAAAATGAAACGAAGAAGCCTACAACACGAGGGGTTCCCAAGTGGTCACCCAGCGAAGTACTAACCTCGCCCGACAGGGCTTGACTTCGGTGATCGGACGAGAACCGGTTTTTTTCCCTGTGGTGTGGTCGTAGACGTAAAGCGTAAGAAAAAGTTGAGGCATTTCAAGTGACAAAAAAAAAAACAAAGAATGCATGCTACTGCTGCAATATGGCCTTTAAAACGCGCAATTAACGTCTCGTTGTTGCGCTTCGAGTTACTTGATGTCACAGGCGGTTGATTTGATGTCACAAATAAAATTCGAACCTTGTCGCGCGCTAAAGAACAAAGGTTGCGTTCGCTGATGGCTCGTGTCAAACTTAACGGTGCACGTTTTTTGATTTCTTCCTTTGAAGTTGCTTTTTCTTGTCCTGGCTGAATTTTGCCCTCCAATATTCTCTCAGAAAACCAATCTGCCCTTAGAATAAAACAACAAAATTGAAACTAAAACAAAATCAATAAGAGCAAAAGAAAATGAAACGAAGAAGCCTACAACACGAGGGGTTCCCAAGTGGTCACCCAGCGAAGTACTAACCTCGCCCGACAGGGCTTGACTTCGGTGATCGGACGAGAACCGGTTTTTTTCCCTGTGGTGTGGTCGTAGACGTAAAGCGTAAGAAAAAGTTGAGGCATTTCAAGTGACAAAAAAAAAAACAAAGAATGCATGCTACTGCTGCAATATGGCCTTTAAAACGCGCAATTAACGTCTCGTTGTTGCGCTTCGAGTTACTTGATGTCACAGGCGGTTGATTTGATGTCACAAATAAAATTCGAACCTTGTCGCGCGCTAAAGAACAAAGGTTGCGTTCGCTGATGGCTCGTGTCAAACTTAACGGTGCACGTTTTTTGATTTCTTCCTTTGAAGTTGCTTTTTCTTGTCCTGGCTGAATTTTGCCCTCCAATATTCTCTCAGAAAACCAATCTGCCCTTAGAATAAAACAACAAAATTGAAACTAAAACAAAATCAATAAGAGCAAAAGAAAATGAAACGAAGAAGCCTACAACACGAGGGGTTCCCAAGTGGTCACCCAGCGAAGTACTAACCTCGCCCGACAGGGCTTGACTTCGGTGATCGGACGAGAACCGGTTTTTTTCCCTGTGGTGTGGTCGTAGACGTAAAGCGTAAGAAAAAGTTGAGGCATTTCAAGTGACAAAAAAAAAAACAAAGAATGCATGCTACTGCTGCAATATGGCCTTTAAAACGCGCAATTAACGTCTCGTTGTTGCGCTTCGAGTTACTTGATGTCACAGGCGGTTGATTTGATGTCACAAATAAAATTCGAACCTTGTCGCGCGCTAAAGAACAAAGGTTGCGTTCGCTGATGGCTCGTGTCAAACTTAACGGTGCACGTTTTTTGATTTCTTCCTTTGAAGTTGCTTTTTCTTGTCCTGGCTGAATTTTGCCCTCCAATATTCTCTCAGAAAACCAATCTGCCCTTAGAATAAAACAACAAAATTGAAACTAAAACAAAATCAATAAGAGCAAAAGAAAATGAAACGAAGAAGCCTACAACACGAGGGGTTCCCAAGTGGTCACCCAGCGAAGTACTAACCTCGCCCGACAGGGCTTGACTTCGGTGATCGGACGAGAACCGGTTTTTTTCCCTGTGGTGTGGTCGTAGACGTAAAGCGTAAGAAAAAGTTGAGGCATTTCAAGTGACAAAAAAAAAAACAAAGAATGCATGCTACTGCTGCAATATGGCCTTTAAAACGCGCAATTAACGTCTCGTTGTTGCGCTTCGAGTTACTTGATGTCACAGGCGGTTGATTTGATGTCACAAATAAAATTCGAACCTTGTCGCGCGCTAAAGAACAAAGGTTGCGTTCGCTGATGGCTCGTGTCAAACTTAACGGTGCACGTTTTTTGATTTCTTCCTTTGAAGTTGCTTTTTCTTGTCCTGGCTGAATTTTGCCCTCCAATATTCTCTCAGAAAACCAATCTGCCCTTAGAATAAAACAACAAAATTGAAACTAAAACAAAATCAATAAGAGCAAAAGAAAATGAAACGAAGAAGCCTACAACACGAGGGGTTCCCAAGTGGTCACCCAGCGAAGTACTAACCTCGCCCGACAGGGCTTGACTTCGGTGATCGGACGAGAACCGGTTTTTTTCCCTGTGGTGTGGTCGTAGACGTAAAGCGTAAGAAAAAGTTGAGGCATTTCAAGTGACAAAAAAAAAAACAAAGAATGCATGCTACTGCTGCAATATGGCCTTTAAAACGCGCAATTAACGTCTCGTTGTTGCGCTTCGAGTTACTTGATGTCACAGGCGGTTGATTTGATGTCACAAATAAAATTCGAACCTTGTCGCGCGCTAAAGAACAAAGGTTGCGTTCGCTGATGGCTCGTGTCAAACTTAACGGTGCACGTTTTTTGATTTCTTCCTTTGAAGTTGCTTTTTCTTGTCCTGGCTGAATTTTGCCCTCCAATATTCTCTCAGAAAACCAATCTGCCCTTAGAATAAAACAACAAAATTGAAACTAAAACAAAATCAATAAGAGCAAAAGAAAATGAAACGAAGAAGCCTACAACACGAGGGGTTCCCAAGTGGTCACCCAGCGAAGTACTAACCTCGCCCGACAGGGCTTGACTTCGGTGATCGGACGAGAACCGGTTTTTTTCCCTGTGGTGTGGTCGTAGACGTAAAGCGTAAGAAAAAGTTGAGGCATTTCAAGTGACAAAAAAAAAAACAAAGAATGCATGCTACTGCTGCAATATGGCCTTTAAAACGCGCAATTAACGTCTCGTTGTTGCGCTTCGAGTTACTTGATGTCACAGGCGGTTGATTTGATGTCACAAATAAAATTCGAACCTTGTCGCGCGCTAAAGAACAAAGGTTGCGTTCGCTGATGGCTCGTGTCAAACTTAACGGTGCACGTTTTTTGATTTCTTCCTTTGAAGTTGCTTTTTCTTGTCCTGGCTGAATTTTGCCCTCCAATATTCTCTCAGAAAACCAATCTGCCCTTAGAATAAAACAACAAAATTGAAACTAAAACAAAATCAATAAGAGCAAAAGAAAATGAAACGAAGAAGCCTACAACACGAGGGGTTCCCAAGTGGTCACCCAGCGAAGTACTAACCTCGCCCGACAGGGCTTGACTTCGGTGATCGGACGAGAACCGGTTTTTTTCCCTGTGGTGTGGTCGTAGACGTAAAGCGTAAGAAAAAGTTGAGGCATTTCAAGTGACAAAAAAAAAAACAAAGAATGCATGCTACTGCTGCAATATGGCCTTTAAAACGCGCAATTAACGTCTCGTTGTTGCGCTTCGAGTTACTTGATGTCACAGGCGGTTGATTTGATGTCACAAATAAAATTCGAACCTTGTCGCGCGCTAAAGAACAAAGGTTGCGTTCGCTGATGGCTCGTGTCAAACTTAACGGTGCACGTTTTTTGATTTCTTCCTTTGAAGTTGCTTTTTCTTGTCCTGGCTGAATTTTGCCCTCCAATATTCTCTCAGAAAACCAATCTGCCCTTAGAATAAAACAACAAAATTGAAACTAAAACAAAATCAATAAGAGCAAAAGAAAATGAAACGAAGAAGCCTACAACACGAGGGGTTCCCAAGTGGTCACCCAGCGAAGTACTAACCTCGCCCGACAGGGCTTGACTTCGGTGATCGGACGAGAACCGGTTTTTTTCCCTGTGGTGTGGTCGTAGACGTAAAGCGTAAGAAAAAGTTGAGGCATTTCAAGTGACAAAAAAAAAACAAAGAATGCATGCTACTGCTGCAATATGGCCTTTAAAACGCGCAATTAACGTCTCGTTGTTGCGCTTCGAGTTACTTGATGTCACAGGCGGTTGATTTGATGTCACAAATAAAATTCGAACCTTGTCGCGCGCTAAAGAACAAAGGTTGCGTTCGCTGATGGCTCGTGTCAAACTTAACGGTGCACGTTTTTTGATTTCTTCCTTTGAAGTTGCTTTTTCTTGTCCTGGCTGAATTTTGCCCTCCAATATTCTCTCAGAAACCAATCTGCCCTTAGAATAAAACAACAAAATTGAAACTAAAACAAAATCAATAAGAGCAAAAGAAAATGAAACGAAGAAGCCTACAACACGAGGGGTTCCCAAGTGGTCACCCAGCGAAGTACTAACCTCGCCCGACAGGGCTTGACTTCGGTGATCGGACGAGAACCGGTTTTTTTCCCTGTGGTGTGGTCGTAGACGTAAAGCGTAAGAAAAAGTTGAGGCATTTCAAGTGACAAAAAAAAAACAAAGAATGCATGCTACTGCTGCAATATGGCCTTTAAAACGCGCAATTAACGTCTCGTTGTTGCGCTTCGAGTTACTTGATGTCACAGGCGGTTGATTTGATGTCACAAATAAAATTCGAACCTTGTCGCGCGCTAAAGAACAAAGGTTGCGTTCGCTGATGGCTCGTGTCAAACTTAACGGTGCACGTTTTTTGATTTCTTCCTTTGAAGTTGCTTTTTCTTGTCCTGGCTGAATTTTGCCCTCCAATA
Source organism: Siderastrea radians (assembly GCA_964017195.1). Classification (NCBI taxonomy): domain Eukaryota; kingdom Metazoa; phylum Cnidaria; class Anthozoa; order Scleractinia; family Rhizangiidae; genus Siderastrea; species Siderastrea radians. Next base: position 29,030,889 of record OZ024899.1, on the reverse strand, counting down.
TTCTCTCAGAAAACCAATCTGCCCTTAGAATAAAACAACAAAATTGAAACTAAAACAAAATCAATAAGAGCAAAAGAAAATGAAACGAAGAAGCCTACAACACGAGGGGTTCCCAAGTGGTCACCCAGCGAAGTACTAACCTCGCCCGACAGGGCTTGACTTCGGTGATCGGACGAGAACCGGTTTTTTTCCCTGTGGTGTGGTCGTAGACGTAAAGCGTAAGAAAAAGTTGAGGCATTTCAAGTGACAAAAAAAAAAACAAAGAATGCATGCTACTGCTGCAATATGGCCTTTAAAACGCGCAATTAACGTCTCGTGTTGCGCTTCGAGTTACTTGATGTCACAGGCGGTTGATTTGATGTCACAAATAAAATTCGAACCTTGTCGCGCGCTAAAGAACAAAGGTTGCGTTCGCTGATGGCTCGTGTCAAACTTAACGGTGCACGTTTTTTGATTTCTTCCTTTGAAGTTG